>PVJN01007071.1:0-71902 GCA_004026805.1 Lasiurus borealis
GGGGGGCGTTGCTTGCAACCTAGCTCAGTATCTGGTTAAAACTGTAATTACTTCCCCACTTTGACTGACTTGGGTGGAGCTGCAGAGCCTAACCCCAGGACTCTGCCACAGCTTACTCGGGTGGAGTTTCGGTGACACTCAGGGGCCACCATTGGAGGAGATATGTAGGTCAGCATCTCCTCACGAGTTCAGTTCAGGCTATGGATCCGGAATCTCCTGGACTAGCAGATCTGCAAAATAAAGGTTACACTTTCCTCCCTCAGAGCGCTGGTTGGTCATTTTCCTGTACATCCTGCCACAAGATGACATGCCTGTGTCTCCTCCCACCTTTGCTCCTTTCCTGTTATTATTAAGTAGCTAATTACAACAGTGTCACTGTCACCCAGCTCTCCTGGGCTCAATGCTGGGTTGATCCTACACCCCAATATGTCCAGGAGTGTAATGCATGCAAACGCAGTTACACAGAAGGAAGACAGGCGTGGAGAACTTATTGTATACTTCAAGTGCACAGAAGTGCATGTTATTGCTTCTATTCCTCACCATGGCTGTGCTCAAGATATTATTATACCTATTTTATGAACAAAAAACAGATTCAGAGTTGGGAAAGATTTTTACTCAAATCCACCCAATGAGCTAATATTAATTTTAGTAATAAAAGCCCATTTTAGCGATTGCTGGGAGCCATGCAGCCAGATCCAGTGCCAAGAAGGAGAGGAGGAAAGCAGTGAAGAAATGGCTGTCAGCTTGAATCCCCCTCATAGCAAGGGTCAAACTTCTGGCCAGAAAGTTATCTGCAGATATCTGTCTTGGATCGACTGTGAGTTATGATAAACAGCCTTCCATATCTGAAGATTTATCAAGGGGCAAAGAGAGAGAACTTTGAGGGTGTTAATGTAAAAAAAAAAAAAATTCATACCTGTAAAGAATTTTTGTGTTTATTTGAGCCAAACAGTCAACAGTTTCCTGGGAAGCAGAATGTCAATGTATTGAGATAGTGCCCTGGAGAATGTCAGTTTCTCATCTTCTCTTATACAGGACAAACCAAAGAGGAGATGTAGGTAGGTCACATGAAATCCACTGATGACAGATTAGGGAGGCGGGAGAAAGCAAAGGGGAGAGTGTGGGTGGGGGTGAGTGGGTGGGGAAGGCGGGGAAGAGGAGGGGAACCTCTAGGTTGGATAAAAAGTAAAATGATAGACATATTTTTTTATTTTTTAACAATGAAAGAATTTGTTATATCTTCCTGGCACTCGAGGTATTTGGTTGTGCTCTGAGGGGGTCCAGAAAAAAAGGGAAGTTACAAGTTACCCTGACATTTCAATGATATGTTATCATAGATGCAAAAAGACAACAAGCTCAGTTAAGCTAAAAGTTGACCTTGTCAGGGGAGATATAGGCCGAGGACCTGACTACCCACTATAGCTGCTCTTAGTTAAAGTTTAATTTCAGACATCCTTTGCAAGACTGCCACGCAGGCCTTCCCTGAGCTGGTCAGGTCAGAATGTGGCCCTTTCGTCCATAGGATGGGAAGCCTCTGTTAAGTCTTCAGGGTCTGTGCCATGAATAAATAGCGGAGCAGGCTGCCTTAGAGGGAGTGAGCCTTCCACCACTTGAGGTGTGTGAGCACAAGTGACTTTCCTATTTGCCAGGGATGCCCTGAACAAAACACTCTAGTGAAAGGCTGGCCTGGATGGTTTCCCCACAAGCTCTCAGACCAGGAGACTTGCAGGCCAGGCAAAGGCTTCTGCCCGGAACTCTCTTCAGCAGGAGGCTCTTGATCTAACAACCCGTCATACTTGAAGCTGTAGTCTGGCCTCCACAGGTCTGGATGTTTCCTTTTCACAGACAGAGCAGCAGGGGACAGGCAGAGGTGGAATGTGTTTCTCTAGTTGCATCAGCTCTGGTCTGACCTCTGATGTTTACTTTCTTTGTTCTCAGATAAACAAAACACACAAAAACTTATTTCCTGGCTTAAAAAAACAACAGGGGTGGCCAGGTAGGCCAGGGAAAACTGGGGCTTCTGTGAAGTAGACATGGAGATGGGGGGAGGGGCAAGTTCCAAAAGAGCCCTCCTCCTTGGTGGGCTCCTCAGAATTGCCTCTGGTTCCAGCAGGCCACCCTAGAGGCATCTCCTGACCTTGTTACAAACCAGCCCTGGAGCACCTATTGTGGACCCAGCTCTGTTAAGGCCAGTTGTTACATAGCTGTGTGATAGTTCAGAACTTATGTTGAATTTTACTATCTGTATTGTCCTTTTACTTTAGAAAAAACTGAAAATCAAGAGCTAATTAGTGCAGGCTCTCAAGCCTGCTCAGGGGGAGTGACTTGCTCAGGACTGGTAGGTGCCTAGGGTCAGCAAGGAGAGCAGGGAGCAGCCTCTATCAGGAAGTAGCTGGCGTTCCTTAAGTCCCAATCCCCCAGGGACTGGGTGACGGGAAAAATATGGAGTTTCTTAAGTCTTTTTCCTCAGATACATATGTAATGCCTAGTTACAAAAGAGGCCCTCTTGGGACTCAGTCATCTAAAATCCACTTTTCTCAACATTTCCCTCTCACTCTCTCTCTTCCGCAGGCACCAGCCCTTTCTGGATTCCTGAGGTCTCCCCAATTCCCTCTAGCTAATCTGCCCTACACCACACTTTGCATGCATGGCATCTATCCCTTGGTACTCTTGGCCCCGTTTTTTCATTAGTACTTATCCAATTCATAATCCTTTGCTCATGTTTTGTCTCATTTCCGTTAGGAGTCAGCGTGTGCCTGAACCTTGCGTTGTTGGCCACTGTATTGCAACAAATACCTGGTGAATGGATGAAAGAGTGAAGGAGCGAAGGAGTGGCGGAGGTCTCTGGTGGGGACAAAGATCGTAGAGGCCTCGGGGGCGGAGGTCCGTGGGCTGGAGCAGTAGCCTTGGCCGCAGGCTACAGCGGGTGCCCCGCCTGCACCGCCTCTGGGCAAACGCATATCTCAGAAGGGGGCGGGGGCCCGAGCTTGGGTCAAGGCCAAGGCCCAGGCCGCTGTGGCTGCGCGGGAAGCTACTTATACCTGCGACCTGCAGCCGCTGGCTTCTGGCCTCGCCGCCGCCAGCAAGGACAAGGACCCCAGGTAGGCTGGCGGGCCAGGAGCGGGAGCCGGGGACCAAAGGGACGAGGCGGGAGACCGAACCCCAGCGGACACAGCCGCGATTCCGTTTCGAAACCGGCGATCCCTGCAGCGTACAGTCCTGGGACTTGTAGTTCTCGATTCCCAAGAGGCCGGCTCGCAAGCTCCAGGAAAGTGGTGCGTCGCGGGGACGAGAAACTACATTTCCCAGGAACCCCGGAGAGGTTGGGGTCGTCGGGAAAGCTCCCCAGCAGGCGTCACTGCTCGGACGCAATGGGGCCGGTCCTGAGGCAGGTTGTTGCGAGTCCCCCGCGCGGTCCCTCCAGAGGCGGTCCCCAGGGGAGAGGATCGGGGGCCGGGAGCAGAGCCTATGAGCAGGTCGGTGGCGGAGCCTGACTGCTGCAGAGGCCTGGGCAACATCGACCTCAGGCAGGTACTGTCCGGGTGGGCCAGCGGGGAACCCGGAGAGGGACCGAGATGGCCCGCAGAGCCTGCGGCCGGCGGGTGCCGCCTCCAACGCCTGGTGGGCGGGCCCACTGTCACCAGGCAACGGGGGCGTGGCGTGGCGAGGCGAGTGGCTGGGTGAGGGCGTGTGTGCGTGTGTGGGAGGAGGGGCTCCTGAGGTTTCGCGTGCCTGCTCGTGAGCCTCAGGGCTGCGTGGCGGAGTCTGTAATATGGGATGAGGCTGGGAGCCTCTGAGGTTGAGTCTCAGCGTGAGCGTGGGCGTGGGAGCGTGAAGGAGGCCATTGCGTGGAGCGGTGGTGGGACACTAATGCAGGCACCCGGGCGGCGCGGGAGTGCAGACGGTGGCCCGCCCTTAGTGGGCGGGGCCGCGCTTGCCCCGGGGGCGGCGGCCGGTGTCTGCTAGCTGGGCGGTGTGCTATTCAGCCTTGGGCGAGAGCGCGCCTTCCATGGCGTCTCCCTAGGCTCCCAGTTCCAAAGGCTTTTCCTCTCTCCTGCGTCCTCCCTTCCAGCAAAGCTGCCTCTGAGATTTGTCATTTACCCTTTTTCTTCTCAATCAACCACTCTCCATGGAGCACCAGCTATGTCTCCCTGCAGCAGCCTTTAATCTAGTTCATTCAGTCCTTTCACACAAGTCTGGAAGGAAGAAGTAGCTGCTTTCATCGTGAAAGGAGAGACAGGGAGAGACACTTCAATTAATTGCCTCCCACATGTACCCCGAGGAGGTGGGCTGGATTCTCAGCCATGCCACGCCTGGCTGCCCGCTGCCAGCTGCTCCGCTTCAGCCAGGGCCGGGTGAGCCTCAGTGCCTCAGCTGCCCTCCCTCTGCTCCCTAAAGGAGATGGGGATTGTGGGAAACACGGGCCTCTCCACAGACTCCACTCCCAGAAAGAGCTCCCTTTGGCCCAACTGATAAGGAGCATAGGAGCCATCAGAGCCTTGTGTCCAGAAGGAGGAGGAGACCTTCCTTCCTTGTCCTGCAGATCTTTACTGATCATTATTGAGAACCTGGTGTTGGGGGACAGTTAAACACCTGCTCTCACCGAGCTTTCTTTCTATCGAGGGAAACAGTAAACCTGGAAACAAAATTTTCTGAAGGAGGTAAAACAGGTCAATGTCTTAGGGGAGGAGGAGTGTTGAAACCCCAGGTAGCTGGTATCCTGCCTGTGAGCAGGTGGCCTGACCTGTGTGTAAGCCGGGCAGGTGCTGTTGGTGGAGGGACAGAGCGGAGGCTCAGGAGGGAGCTGGCCTTGGCACAGAGACAAGGCTAGCCTGTGGGAGTCAGAGCTCTGCAGTGGGTGGTGGGAGCAGGAGAGAGGATGATGCCTATTTTTTTTTTTTTTAAGTAAACTCTTTCTTAAGAATAACATGCAGCTCAAGGAGGTCACGGTTCGATTCCTGGTCAAGGCACATGCCTGGGTTGTGGGCTCAATTCTCAGGGTTGGGCCTGCAGAAGGCAGCCAGTCAATGATTTTCATCATTGATGTTTCTATCTGTCTCCCTCTCCCTCTCAGAAATCAATAAAATATGTTTTAAAGAAAGGAGTAACATGTAGTTGGATGGATGATAGAGCATGTGGGTACAGCTCAGGCACTCTCCTAGGGTGAACATCCTGGTGGAAGGGGCACCAGATCAAGGGCATCAGCCCAGGGAGCCACCCGTGGAGGATGAGCCCGCAGATGGAATTCTTAGAATCTTACTTTGTCAATGGCCTTTGAGCATCTCTGGACACACATGGTCATTGGTGGGCCTGAGATTCATGTTTCCTATCACAGCACATTGCAGATGGAAGGCCGCTTGGAATGCCAGAGAGGGACCTCTGAATGCCTGGCCTGGGATGGATGGCCAGTGTGAAAGAATGGCTCACCACCAACTGCAAATGGGGAAGCCTTCGATCCATAGGGCAGAATGTGGGGGTAGGCCCAGGGAGGCCTGCAGGAGGGTCAGGTGTCTGAGCAAGCCCTTTAATCTAGCCTTAGAAGCAAGAGGTGGCCTTGGCCAGTGGGCTCAGTAGGTAGAGCACTGCCCTGCACGTCGGAGGGTCATGAGTTCAATTCCCAGTCAAGAGTGTATATCTAGGGTGCAGGTTGGCTCCCTGGCCTGGCTGGGGGCCTGGTTGGGGTATTTGTGGGAGGCAACTAATTGATGTGTCTCTCCTCCACTCCTGTCTCCTTTCTACCTCCTTCTCTCCTACTCTCTAAAAATCAATGGAAAAAAAAAACCTTTGATGAGGATTAACAAGATACATAAATACACAAATACATTTTAAAAAGAGCAGAAAGTGAGGATCAGCCCTGGGCAGGCCTTTTCTCCAGAGCCTGGTGGCTCTGTGCAGCTAGTCAGAACTGGGATCAACCACAGTGACCCTAGTTGACTAATGTTCAATTTTTTTCACTCCTGCCCTTGTTAGTACAGTTAAGCTTCCTGTTGCTAAGAGATTTTCCTTCAAAAAATAAATAAACCAACAACATATAATATGTATTTTATGTGGTAGCTCTCCTCCTGCCTCAATCACAATCTCTGGTTTTAAAAGCTATGGATCCCTAGCCTGAGGGAGCTTCAAGGCTCCTCCTCACCTAGGGCCACTGGCTGCAGGGTCCGGAGAACTGTCTAGAAGGAATATGTGCCATATTTCTAATTTAAACTTGCCTAGTAGCCGAATTTTAATGAGTAAAAAAGTGATGAGATTCTTTTTTAAAAAATATATGAATATCACAGCAGATTTATTCATAATAGTCCCAAACTGGGAACAACCAAAATGTCCTTCCATGGATTATTAAACAAAAATATGGTACATTCACCTGGTCAATGTGATTCAGGGGTTGAGCATCGACCTATGAACCAGGAGGTCACAGTTCGATTCCCAGTCAGGTCATATGCCTGGGTTGTGGGCCCAATCCCCGATGAGGGGTATGTAGGAGACAGCCAATCAATGATTCTCTTGATGCTATTACATTTTATTTGACCGGGAATGTAAAAAATATGACTATCATGTAGCACTGTAAGTGCTCAGTAACCACATGTGGCCAGTGGCTGTTGGGTACAGTAATCTTCATCGGCTCTCTTCTAGGCTTGTTCCAGTGGGTGCAGTCTTGGCACCTGCTGGGGTGTGGCGTGTACCTGCTGTAGCTTCATGGACCAACGCTCCCTTTCCCTCCCCACCTCCACTTGGCAGAAAGCTGACTGGTGGGTGGATGGGAGAAAAGCTGACTGGTGGGTGGATGCCAACCTGCTGTCCTTAGGATAGAGCACCCCCAGGACTCAGAAGATGGCTTTAGTGGCGTCTAGGGCTGCTGGCTTCTTAGAGGGGCCAGGCAGGGGGGGCCTTTATGCACACGCATCAAATCCCTTTTCCCTGGGAGCTCCCTTGCCCCCTAGAGCAAATGGGTGGTGCCATGCAGTGTAGGTGTCCCAGGTGCCCTTCAGTTTCTTGATTTGTAAAATGAGGATAGTATTGGGGCTCTGGCAAGGACCAAAGTGGGATCAGGATGCAAAGGAGCTTTATACATTGTTCTCTCCCTAATTCCCTACAGGCAGTCTTGAGAAGGCAGAGCCCCATGGATTCAGGGAGCATTGAGGCTGCTTGTGATTGGGAGGCCAAGGAAAGCGCTGTGGCAAATTTGGAATATGTTGATTGTCTTTTGGTTCCAGATGCTTGCCTTTAATACAAAAGTGGGTTTTTTTGTTTGTTTTGTTTTTTAATATATTTTATTGATTTCAGAGAGGAAGGGAGAGAGAAAGATAGAAACATCAATGATGAGAGAGAATTGTGGATCGGCTGCCTCCTGCAAGCCCCCTACTGGGGATCGAGCCCGAAACCCAGGCATGTACTCTGACCCGCAACCCAGGTATGTACCCTGACCCAGAATCAAACCCAGGACCCTTCAGTCTGCAGGCCCACGCTCTATCCATTGAGCCAAATCAGCTAGGGCAATACAAAAGTGTTTTTATAAGTCTGTTGGTGTCATCACTTTACTAGTAGTATAAATGCCATGCCTTTTATTTAGAAGACTTAATTTTCGAGTTTCTTAGGACATTGTTTGTGTCGTAAGTATTCTTTGGATCAGAGTCAAAGCAGCCGGCCTGGGGCTTCTTGACCTGATCTGGGAGTCACTTACACTTAGGGGGCCTGTTTCTTCTGCCTCTATGGACTTGACCTGGCTTTTTCTTGTTCTTCTGCTGAGATGGTGAATTACATTAATGTTTCGATGGTCAGACCAGCTCTGTATTCCCGGGGTGACTCCACGTGGTCCTGACACGTTATCCTGTGTGTGTCTGCTGGCTTTGATTTATCGTCATGGTATTGAGGACATTGGTGGGTGTGTTCATGAGGAATATGGTTTGTAGTTTTCTTGTAGTATCTTTGTCTGGCTTCTGTATTAAGGTAATGCTGGCCTCTTCATGTAAGTGGCAGTGGCTCCATTCTGTTATTCCGGGAGAGAGTCTGGGGATGGGGTTTTATTTTGTCTTAAGTGTTAGGTAGGGTTCATCCAATGAAGTTTTCAGGGTCTGGGAGGTTTCAAACTGAATCCAATCCCTTTAATGGATGTGAGACTGTCTTCTGCAATGGATGTCAGTGGCTGTGTCTTCTAGGATTGGTTGGCCGTTTCACCCGAGTTGTTGGATTGTGTGTGAATGTGTTCTTGGTGTCCATGTTACCCCATGATGTTCGAGGTATGTGGGAGGCTCCACTTCCATTCCTGGTGTTGGTCATTTGGGCCTTTTTTCCCTTGGTCAGTATGGCTAGAGGTTTATTGATTTTATTTTTTCTCAAAGAACAAGTTTTGGGTTTGATTTCCCCCACCTCTATTTTTCTGTTGTTAATTTGATTATTTTGGGTCTTTTTCTTTCTGCTTCCTTTGAGTTTAATTTACTCTTCTACCTCTAACTTCTTAAGGATAAAGCTTATGTTACTGACTTGGGACTTTTTAATTAATATCCTATATAATAAAAGGCTAATGTGCAAATTGACTGAATGGTGGAATGACAGATGCTCAACACAGGAGCTGCCTTGTGGTGGTCAGTGAGCACCACTGAGTCAGAAGCTCTGAGCTGGGCTCACAGCTGGTGAGCGCAGTGGTGGTGGTGGGAGCCTCTCCTGCCTCCATGGTAGTGCTTAGGATGTCCAACTGCCAGCTTAGCCCTGCTCCCGCCTAAGCTGTCAGTTGGACATCTCCTGAGGACTCCCAAACTGCAAGAGGAGACCTCCCCCCTTTGAGTGCACTAATTTTGTGCACTGGGCCTCTTGTAAGTTATAAATTTCCATCTTAGTTCTGTATCCCACAATTTCTGACATATTGTATTTTTGTTCAGTTCAAACTTTAAATTCCTCTTAACCCATGGATTATTATACTTTAACTAGAATCTTTCTGTTATTGATTTCTAGTGTAATTCTGTTACAGTTTAATAACATACTTTTATGCTTTCTTATTCTTTTAAGTTTAATATACAGCATGAGCAGTGTGTGAGCACAAGTGACTTCCCTATATGTTGTATGGAATCGGAATGTGTGCTCGGTACGTGTTTCATGTGTCTACTGTATCCCAGTCCCTAAGCTGCTGCCTCGCACAACCATTGCCCACAGTGTGTGAGCACAAATGACTTCCCTATATATTGTATGGCCCAGAATGTGTGCTTGGTATGTGTTTCATGTGCCCCTGAGGGAATATGCTGCTCCTGTCATGTGGGGGCTCTGTGGGCACCAGTGATCCAGGTGCTGGTGCTGGTCTCATGGCAATCCTGCTCTATGCCTCTTTGCGTTGTCACTGAGAGGAGAGGTGAGGTCTCCACCTGTGACTGTGGATCTGTCTGTTTCAACTTTCAGTTCTGTCAGATGTGCTTCCTGTGTTAGCCTCAGTTTGTTTATATATATATTTCAGAGAGGAAGGGAGAGGGAGAGAGAGATAGAAACACCACTGATAGAGAGTATCACTGATTGGCTGCCTCCTACACGCCTTCTACTGGGGATCGAGCCTGCAACCTGGGCATGTGCCCTTGACTGGAATCGAACCTATGACCCTTCAGTCCAAAGGCTGATGCTCTATTCACTGAGCTAAACCAGGTAGGGCTAGCTTCAGTTTTTTAGTCTGAAAAATGGGCGTGCCTCCCAGGGTTGTTGCATGGACTGAATAGTGTCGTCATATCAACTAACGCCTGCCAAGCTTCTCTAGTGCCAGATGCTGCTGAGGCTTTCCTCGCCCCACCTCCTAATGGCCCATGAAGGAGGAGCCGCGTGGGCCAGTGTCAATGGAGGGCATGAGGCATGCCTAAGGTTACAAAGAGTGTCCAGCTTGGCCAGTCTGGGGCAAACATTGTTTCAGGTCATTTTTCTGCCCTGCCTCATTAAATAAAGCCTTTTGGCAGGGCTTGGCACCTAGTCACTGGCCACAAGTTCAGCTGGCTTGTTGTTATCATTGCCTTTAACACCTAGTGTGTATCTGAATACGTGTACTCAGCAGCGCCGAGTGGGTTCTACTGGGGCCCTTGGTGCCTGTCAAGGCAAGGGGTCAGCAGTTCAGTCATGTGGAGGAGAAGGGAGAGGGAGCCCAGGGAAGGAGATGGGGATTGTGGGAAACACAGGCCCCTCCACAGACTCCACTCCCAGGAAGGGCTCTCTTTGACCCAATTGATGGGGAATGGGGAACATGGGAGCTATCAGAGCCTTGTGCCCAGAGCCCTAGACACAACTGTTGAATGCACAGGAGGAGGAGACCTCCTTCCCTGTCCTGAGGGAGTTATGGATTCAGGGGACTGGAGCAGCTGCTGGCCACCTTCTTTTTTTATCATGGGATTTAGGGACACTTGAAAGCAGTGTTTTTCCAGAAACCATCCGCATCTGACCACTGTCACAGTGTGACATTTCAACGGACTGCCGCCTTCGGAGGGTTCCAGGGCTTGCCTGGCAGATCCACCTGTGACTGTGGATCTGTCTGTTTCATCTTTCAGTTCTCTCAGATGTGCTTCATGTGTTAGCCTCAGATATATATATATATATATATATATATATATATATATATATATATATATTATTGATTTCTGAGAGGAAGGGAGAGGGAGAGAGAGATAGAAATACCAATGATAGAGAGTATCACTGATTGGGGCCTCTTCCTCAGCCAGGCTTCCGGCTGCTTTCCCTGGGGTTGCAGGTGTGCCTGGTGGGGCCCATCCAGAAAGACAGGCGAGGGGTCTGTGTTAGTATCAAGCAGAGAGGGAGAGGCAGAGCAAACGCCTGGGCCCTAGAAGCGCCCTAGAACCTGTACTTTCACACCTCTTTCCCCTCTGTGTAGACTTTAACCTGGAGGACAATCTCATCACTCATTTCACCAAAGGGAACCCCAGGGTCTCAGAGCCCTGCCTTTTATTTGTGTGTATGGGTGGTGGGGGCTGGAGGGTGGTGGTGGAAGCACTCTGATTCAAGCCTGTATTGTAGGCTGACCAGAGAGACCATCTGAGCCGGGTAGAGAGCAGGAAGTGAGGCCGCGATGCTGCCTTGATATAAAACTTCTGCAAGGTGCAAGGGTGTAAATATCTGTTCTTAGTCTGCGTCAGGCACAGGGCTTCTAACCAAAAGTTGGCCAGTACCTATTGCCTGAATCCACTGAGAATGCCAGGAGCATGTGGGTTCGCCTGGGAGGGGCAGGAGGGGCTGTGGCTCCCAGGATACATTTTGCTGGGATGGAGGGCCCTGCTGAGGGCCCCTCCCCTGCCCCCGCCTACTCATGCCACCCGCCCTTGCTGTGTCAGCCATGGGTCTCACTGTGACTTTGACTCTCTGGGCCCCGCTGTTTGTTTGGATGTCACAATGTGACCCTGTTGTGGCCTGTGTGGGCCGTTCCCTGCAGTGCTCTCAACCCCTTGGCAGAGCTGCTGGCTAGCTGGGGGCCCTTCTTTGCCAGACCCGGAGGGTTGCAGGAGCTGAGCCCGCTTGCTGGCCCAGGAGAGCATTCTGGCTGCAGTAGGTAGTGCTCTTACATGCGTCACTTCCCTACTCTGCAGCCTGTGATTGTAGGGTGTCCCTTTTTAGAAGGCCAGGGCTTCTGTGGCTATGATAAGGTTGGGGTGAGAGGGGTAAGGGGGGCACTTCTCTTAGTCAAGGCAGCTCATGGGGTGCAGGAGTAGCTGACGGATTTCTACTCTGCTCACGTCTGACCCTATTTTTGGTTATTTTTTATCCATCCAGTCAGAGGAGGGTCTGTCCTTTCAGGTGGGTTATTCTAGAGTGGGGACCCCGCAGAGCACCCCTCTGCATCTGGGAAGGCCACTGGGAGCCACTGTTCTGTTTATTCCTTCCCGATGAGCAGGCCCTTCTCCCCACAACCCAAATCCCCTGTCCCTCTCCAAGGTGCTGAGACCTAACATGTTCCTCCCACCCAAGACAGGCTGACCCAGGGCACTGAGTCGCAGAGGGGGTCGGGTGTCCTCTTTGAGCAATCCATCCCTGCCTGAGAGGCCTGGCTGTCAGCTGCGGGTATGAGCCTCAGTGCCAAAGCTGCCCTCCCTCTGCTCCACAGATGATGAAAGCAGCTACTTCTTCCTTCTAGACCTGGCCGCCTGGCCTTTGTCCCTGCCCCCTGCAGCGCTCCCTATGGAACCACGTCTATCAGGGGTCTGAGGGCGGGCTGGCAAAGGCAGGCTCTCCTCTGGCAGCGCCTGGGGCTTCTCCCAGCCTCTGGCTTCCTTGGCACAATGATGCGTCTCTGGGTGAGAGGGCTGTGGGCGTCAAGGGATGTAGCCATGGGACTTGAGTTGTGTGCTCTCAGAGGTTCACAGGGCCTTGGGCTATTTGTCTCAGTACCCCCCTCTCTCCCAGCAGGCCTTCTTAGCGTCTGGTGAACAACACGGACTGAATTCTTACAACTTTCTCAAGCATTTGAGAGGACTTTTTACCTCAATGGCCCTGGTGGCAAAATAGGGACACATTCCCAGTTCCCAGTACTGCGTTCCTTTCCCAAGTGGTGTGTTCACATCCGGTAAGGCGGCATATGATGCTCCCACCACCAGCTCCATCACCCAGGTATCCCCTATGCCCTCGGAATAGGCGCCCCCTTAGACCCCTGCACTGTTGGCCCAGCTCCCTCCTTCCGCTTCCATTCCCAGGGCTGAGCTTCCAGCTGGCCTGGAGCCTCTCTCCTTGGCCAGGTGCACAGAGCTGAGCATACCAGGCTGGCCAGGCAGTGGTGCTTCGGATCCCAGAGCAACTGTCCGTCCCTCAGCCCAGCTCCTCTCAGGCCTGCACACGGCGGGTCGCAGGTTCAATTCTTGTCAGGCATCTTTCTAGGTTATGGGTTCGACTCCTGCTCGGGGAGTGTAGGAGAGGGCAACTAATGGATCCTTCATTCTCACACCCAGGTCTGTCTGTTTCCCTTCCCCTCTCTCCAGAAGCAATAAGCAGCCGAAAACGGTTTGGCTCAGTAGATAGAGCGTCGGCCTGCGGACTGAAAAGTCCCGGGTTCGATTCCGGTCAAGGGCATGTACTTTGGTTGTGAGCACATCCCCAATAGGGGGCGTGCAGGAGGCAGCTGATCGATGTTTCTCTCTATCCCTCTCCCTTCCTCTCTGTAAAAAAAAAAAAATCAATAAAATATATTTTTTTAAAAAAAGCAATAAGCAATCCTGGCCTGAGGACTAAGAAAACAAAATCGAGGCTGAGTCTGCTGTCTTCAGGTTGGTGCTGTGGGACATCCTCTCCTCCCTGGCCCCCAGACGTGGTAGACAAATACTTAAAATAATGTTCTATATCCTCAAATAACAAAATAAAACCACCATGAAAATAGACATTATGGGAAAGATCAGAACTCTGATGGACTTCAACTTCTTTTACAATTTAGACGTGTTTTTTAATTTCGAATTGCATGTGGTAAATCACCAGAACATGCAGTGCTCTGGGCCTCTAGTGCCCCTTCTAAAAAGAAAAAGAAGGCACAGAGAGTGACACAGGGACTCTGTGAACACTCACCACTCAGAATGTTGGCGGTATCTCATCTTTTTATTTATATATGTATTTCTTTATTGATTTCAGAAAGGAAGGGAGAGGGAGAAAGAGACAGAAACATCAGTGATGAGAGAGGATCATTGATCAGCTGCCTCCTGCACAGCCTCTATTGGGGATGTGCCTGCAACCAAGGGACATGCCCTTGACGGGAATCAAAATTAGGACCTATCAGTTCTCAGGCCAATGCTCTATCCTCTGAGTCAAACCGGCCAGGGCAGTGTCTCATCTTTTTTAGAAAGAAATCAATATTACCTGACAAGTGTGGCTCAGAGGTTGAACTTCGACCCATGAACCAGGAGATCACAATTCGATCCTGGTCAGAGCACATGCCCAGGTTGTGGACTCAATCCCCAGTACATGCAGTGCAGGAGGCAGCTGATTAGTGATTCTCTCTCTTCGTTGGTGTTTCTGAGGCTTCCTCTCCCTTTTCCTTTCTCTCTTAAACCAATAAAAAATATTAAAAAAAAACATGTTGAAAGTGTCCAATTTATGCCTAGAGACAGGGATCTCAGCATGGGCATTTCTGTCCCTGGGCGACATTTGGGCATGTCTAGAGGCATTTTTGGTTGTCATACTGGGGAGAGCTACCGGCATTTAGAGGTGGTGGCCAGGGGTGCTGTTGACACCCACTGTCGGGGATGGCCCTCCCCAAGTGACCCAGCAGCAGGGCGTGTGGAGGCCGAGCTGCCCACTGCGGGTGCCGCTGCCACTGGGCTCCTCGGCATGCCAGGCCGCAGGCAGCACACAGAGGCGCTCAGTGGGCTAGCTGCTCTGTTCTGAAGGCGGTGTGTTTGCTCTGGAATCTGCAGCCCGCTGTGGCCAGTGGACATGCTTTTCAGAATATCACATGTTGACACACATGTCTGGTAGTTTATGTTAAATTCTGTAGCTGAGCTGTATTAGGAATGGGCCACATTTTACTTACCCATTCTTCAGTAGATGGATACATTTTCATTGCAAGTGTGCGATGGGAAGATCTTTGCTCACCCACTGGGCTCAAGCATGCTAGTGTCTCTATGGCCATGTGGGAGCCCAACTTTGCAGCTCAGCCTTATCGACACGCAGGACTGTCTATCACTCAGTCTGTTGAAAAGAGACACATCGGGTTGTGGAGTGTATGTTTACCTGACTGCCGGCAAGGCTCTGCATCTATCTCTTCCCATTGGGCCCTTGGTCCCTTGGGTGCTCTGGGCCTCTGGACCTCTGCAGGCCCAGGCCCAGCCCCAGCGGGGTCACTCCCCTCCTGGCCCAGCACCCTGCACATGCTCCCCTGTGGCTCTCCAGAGCCCGACATCTAGCACAACTGATTGGGTTTCGGCTCTTTATCTCGTTTTATGAGATTGCCCTGTAGCAACCTGTGGGACATGGTGTGCCAAGTCTCCCAGTGTGTTCCCAGATGGTGGCTTCTCCTGTGTGGGGGCGGGCGGGCCTGGTAGGTGGCAGGCAGGGGGCCTCAGCTGACACCGGCTCTGTCCCTGTAGGCAGACCTCTGCGTGATGACCCGACTGCTGGGCTACGTGGACCCCTGGGAGCCTTGCTTTGTGGCCGCCGTCCTTGCCATCGTTTTCAACCCGCTCTTCTGGAATGTGGTAAGTGCCGCTCTGCCTGCCCTGGGTCTGGGCCATGGGAATCAGTCTTTCTGCATCCCATTAGGTGGCATCCATATAGAGGATGTGGATCAGGGAAGCCCCTCACCTTGGGCATCCCACCATGCCTTGGCATGGCCAGATGGCCCCAGGCAGCTGTTGGAAAAGGCTGGGCAGCAGGCACTGCCCACTCTACCTGGTAGTGTCACGAGGTCCTCCAGTGGGTGGAGTGGACTGATTCAATTTAGGGTTTCTTCCCTCTCCCCATCTCACACATGCTCCGCACACATGGTTAGCTTTCCTAAATGAGGCTCCTGCAAAGTGGTTCACACACCACTGCTGGAGGTAGCCGGGTACCAAGAATGAGGGAGATGGCACCACTCGTCTGAAGGGCAGGGACACGGGGAGGGTGGGAGAGGGCTGGGCAGTGTGATATGGGAGATGGCCTCAGCCCTGGAGGGAAGCCCTCTTGCCATAGCCTTTCCCTGGACCAAGGTGTGGGGGCAGCGTTTAGAGTTTGGGGTCAGGCTCTCCCAGGGCATCATTCCCGGAGAGATGGAAAAAGGCAGCATTTGGGGCTGGAAGCTGTGTGAATCCCAGGGCTGCAGGGTGCTTGGGGTGTGGGGTCCCGGGATTGCAGGATCCTGGGGCTGTGGGACCCCTGGGCTGCAGGGTCCCAAGGCTGCAGGTCCCTGGACTGTGGGATCCCTGGGCTGGGTCTGGGTTTGCTGACACAGAGCCCAAGCAGCTGTGTCTCCCTCGAGTTTAGCTCAGTGTTAGCAACACCCGGTTCCCAACTGTTTTCATTTCAGGTGACCACCTAGTCCCAGGGGCAGAGCAGGACATGTTTCTCATCTGGTTTATGAGTTAGTCCTTTATCCACCGGGGACACCGGGGTGGGGTGAGGCTGCTCATCTTGAAGAGGTTGCGTTGGGAATGCCCTGTTCCTCTGTCCTGAACACTCTGGGCATGCCTGAGGGTCGCTGCCCCAGGGGGAGGGCAGTTGAGAGGGGGGAGCTCTGAGAGCCAGAGGGCCAGAGTTTGCTGTAGGACTCCCAGGAGGCGCCTCGTCTACTGGCCTGCCCTGGCCTTGACATGCTGGGCTCCCCTATAGGAGCTGTCGCCAGTGGGTATTGCCTGCGGCGCCCCAGGCCCGCTCCCTCTGTTCCCTGTACTCCCTCGCTTCCCCACGTCACTCTTGAGCTCTGTGGCAGCAGACAGGGTAGTAGGTGGGTATGCACGCTGACCAAGGCCCCCAGCTGTCCAGCCTCACCCTGGGAACCTATGATAGTTCTGTGTGCAGAAAGGTGGGATGGCTCTCTGGGTATAACTGAGTGAAGGTTCTTGAGATGGCAGAGTCCTGGACTTTAGGGTGGTCCTACCTGCAGTGAAGTGTACCAGTTGAATGGAGACAGGGGCAGTACAGTGCTGGCCTTGAAGAGCAGGGGTACGGCCAATGCCTTCAGCGCTGGGGGAGGTAAAGGGTGGGCTCTCCCTGGACCAGCCGCTGACTTGGGACTCTGGCATCAGATCCATGAGAGAGTTCCTGTGTCCTGAGCCACCTGTCTTGGGATTTGTTAGCAGCACAGGAAGCTAGCTGGGTGGTAAATGGCTGTGGCTCCTAGGCGTCTTTCTGCCACCGGCCTTTCCCATAAGCCTGGCTTTGACTAATAATCATGCTGGTTCTCCTGACCAGTCCCCAGCACCTGAGGACACGGTGTCATGACAGGCTCCTCCAGGTGTTTCCTGCTGGCCCTTCCCACAACACGTGTTGGGAGGTCATTCTGAAGCCACGCAGTGCCACGGCACGAGAAGTCTGGGTGGGTGGGCAGGAGGCACTGGTCTGGGTAGGAAGACCAGCTATGGGGGTGGGGGCACGAGAATCCCAACCCTGAGCACAGAGAGATCACTGTGAACCACTAGGTGGGCAGGGACTCGGTTTTCTGGCTAACCCAGTACCTGGCAGGACGGTGTGCCTGTACTGAGTGTGGGTCATGCAGTATTTCAGGTAAGTGTCACAAGAAAGGCCTCCATCATTTCGTTCAGGTGTTGTCCTGAACTCAGGAGCACATGCCTGGGCCTGAGGCCTGGGTTCACAGCAGAGAAATGGGGAGATGGGAGGACTGGCAGGAATGACCTTGGAGCAGGAACCTGCCCTCTAAGGGAGGGAGCTCTCGGGTATCTGGGGACGAGGAATCAGCAAATGGGAGAGTCCTGAACAGCCACATTATTCCAGCAGGGGGACAACGGGGGACAACAGCAGCAGACCTGGGGCAGTGTGGATATGAGCAGCAGCCGCAGGATGAGCAGCTGGCCTGACTCAGATCTTCAGTGCTTAAATGGGAGTTTCTGGGAGAGCAGATGAGGGGCAGGTGGATCAGGGAAGCTGTTGCAGCAACTGAGGTATGAACCAGAGTGGCATCAGCAAGGTTGGGAGAAGCAGTTGGATTCTGGGCACAATTTGAGGAAGAATCACTTGGATTTACCTTGGTTTGGGGACCTGAGTGACTTATTAGTAAGAAGTATACATGGAGTCTCCTAAGTATGGAGTTCAATCAAACCCAAAAGGACTGCCTTTGGAGAGTGTCTGGGTAGATGAGCGTGGAGTGGGGGATGCACCCAGAGATCATGGAGCAAGGGACATAGAGGGGTAAAAGGGCACACCCAGAGAGTGCAGAGGGGGGGAGGGGAATGCCCAGAGAGCGCAGAGCAGGGAGGGGCCGCCCTAGAGAGTGCAGAAGCTCTGGCACTTCCCTTGGCCTGGGCCTGGGTCTGGGCCTGTATGTGTCTCCCATCTGGCTCTGATTCAAGTTCTGTAATATCCTTTGTAATAAACTGACAACCTAGTGAATAATATGGTCTCCTGAGTTCTGTGAGCTGGGTAGGTGGTGTCAGGATTGAGTTGAACTATAGAATACCAGCTGGTGATACAGAACTGCTCGAGGGTGAGAGGTAAGAGTGGGTGCAGCCTTGGCCGGGTGGCTTAGTTGATTGGAGCACTGTCCTGTGCACCAAAAGGTAGTTTTGATTCATGGTCAGGGCACATTTCTAGATTACAGGAGGCAACAGATCATTGTTTTTCTTTCACCTCTCTCTCACTCTCTAATCAATAAACATATTCTCAGATGAGGGTAAAAAAACAAACTAGGTGTAGAGGGCGTGGTATTTGCTGCACGGGGCAGTGAGAGGGTTGTGAAGGAGTCACACTGTCTGGAGACTCCAGTGGAGATGGGGCCACGGGAGCCTGGGATTCAGGGATTGTGCGGCTAGCCCGGAAGTGATGTTGAAGTCTGCCCAGTGCTGAATCTGACCTTGGACTCTGACCTCTGCTGCTCAAGGCCACGTTTTGCTTCCCTGGGACTTAGCTCTTGAGATGTTCCCAGGATGGTAGCTGGGCTGTCCGCCCACATGTTGCCACCCCACCCGCCAGCATCCAGCCCATTGCTCTTCTCCTCCCACTCCTAAGCCCAGCAGCCAGTCTGTTAGCATCTCCACATTAGTTCCCTGTTCCCAAGGCCTCAGCCCTGTGTAGCTCAGCCATGGAAGTTTTCTCCCTTCTCCTTTCGTTCTCCGGGGAAATGTTAGCATTGCTGCCCTGCCCTCCCTGCACCCCCTGCTTTCCTGCTCCCTGGCTGTTGCCATTCAGCCTCCAGTAGAGGTTGCAGGGGCCTGCATGGAGCACCAGGCTCAGTTCGATCCTTTTCCTCCCCCCACATTGGCCCTCACAGGTCTGCCTGCTCCACCTGGGCCACCACTGTCACCCTCTCACCCAGCCACACCTCGTGAACACGGCAACATCGGTCCCCGCTCAGTGCCGCTCTGAGGCTGCCTTGTCTAGGGGAAGTGTACACTCGGGCCTGCTTGAGAGGCCCCTCTGTGGCACCCCTGCACGCCCCATCCTCTCCCCCAGGGCTGCATTGCTTCTTCCAGGTTTCCATCCTGCTCCCACCCTCCAGCCCTACCAGGGCTGCCACACTGGTGTTGACATGATGGGCTCCAGACATTACCAGGTCCTGAGGGACACAGTCGCCCTGGTGGTGTGAGGAAGGCAGCCGTGTGCCCTTCATTCTTGGCCCTCCGTCCTCAGCGGGGTGCTCAGCTCTGTGCGTGGAGGGCCAGGCCCTGCTTCCCGTAGGCTCACAACCAGCACCTGGTGGGCCTGTGGGTAGTGTTGATGAGGCTCCGTCACTTTCACACCTGATGCCGTGGGCTGAAGCACCCGGCATTCCTCACGCCTTCAGCAGAGATGAGTGGCAGCCCCTGCCCTGAGTAACTCCCCTGCCCCCTTACCCCCCTACCCGGGCCCTGGTGGTGCCCTGAAGCTCCCTCTGTCACATGCCATAGCCTGAGCTCTTCCATTGTTTACAAAAGAAACTGTTTGGTGTCTTAACTGTCATTGCAGGCAAATTGCTTGTCATGGCATCCAGGCTGGTTGTGGTGTTCAGCATGTTTGGAGCCGTTTGCACTTGGGGTTTATGGACAGTGACCCTATCGTTACTCTTCCACATGGGACCTGGGGAGAGTGCAGGGATTTTAGCAACCCTCCAGAACAGTGTAAGTGGCGGGACAGGTGTGGTTGTGGGTTCCTTGGCATTGCCTGGCTGGCTCTTTCCTCACACCAGCGCACCTGCTTGCTTGCGTTCATGCCTCTGCTCGCTCTTCTCCCTGAGTCAGGGACAGTGTGCAGCTCCATGACCCCCCTGCAGCCACCCTCAGGCCCCTCTCTGAGGGGGTCCACAGCTGGGCTCGGGCAGCCCCCAATGTGTTCACCGAGGGCATGTGGCTAATGAGTTGGCCTCCTCACCAACCTTGGTCAGGACCCTCGCGGGCCCTGCAGCAGCCCGGAGGCCCTCAGCCCTGGGTTGTTACCCTGGTGCCCGGCTTGGCAAACAGTGGCTCGCGAGCCACATTCGGCTCTTCGGCCCCTTGAGTGTGGCTCTTCTACAAAATACCACAGCCTGGGAGAGTCTCTTGAAGGAGTGGCATTAGAAGAAGTTTAATTTAAAAAAATTTGGCTCTCAAAAGAAATTTCAATCGTTGTATTGTTGATTATTTGGCTCTGTTGACTGATGAGTTTGCGGACCACTGTCCTAGGGGATGATCAGGGGGATGAGGCCCACATCTGAGGGTGAGATTGGGAGGAGGTGGCTTTTTCTCTTCAGGAAGTGCCTGGCCAGGGGCAGTGGGTCCAAGGCAGAGTGAACATTATCCTGCAGACATTTGTGGTGGAGGCTGTAGTCTGATTCCTGGCTGCAGGCTTTGAAAGGAGCCAGACAGCAGGACAGTAGGTGGCGCTGTAGGCAAGGCGAGGTCTTCCCCTCCACTCCCAGGGCCCAGCCTGCCCTGCCCACACCTGCACTGGCCGTGCTGCCTCAGTTTCTGTTTTCAGGTGCCCAGCCAGCAATCTATGGTCTCGTTTAGGGAAGTACTGGGGGCAGTACTGGTCCTGCAGATGGAAGTACTAGGGGCAGTACTGGTCCTGGTACTGGGAAAACTGGTCCTGCAGATGCTTTAAGCTGAAGTGAGGGAACCAGCCAGGTACTGGAAGGGAGGTCCACCCAATCCCTGGGTGCGTGCGCCCTCTGGCCTGGGTTTCTCCATCCACAAGTGAGGGTGTCAGCTGAGGTCCTGCCACACCCTGAAGCACTGGGACCCTCTCACTCTCCAGGTTCCATTCTGGTGCCCTAGGCTGGCACCCGGGCCAGCAGGTGAGAGCTATGGGAAGTGCAGGCTGTAAATTGGGACTTGATGAATAATAAGGCTCTCAATTAGAGGACATGTACAGAGCACAGGCATTGAGGAGCATGAGCTTGGGGGCTGCATGGTGTCCTGAGGGGACTGCTGGGCTCTCCAGAGAGGTGGAAGGATGGGAGGTGGGGGCAAGAGTCCAGAAGAACACAGGAGGGGGACAGCAGGCCCAGGTCTCCTGAAGGAGGATCCCAAATGCTGGCCTGCAACCCTGACTCTGCTAGAGTTTGCCAGTGCATGTGGGTGCCAGTGCATGTGTGAGTGTGTGGGCGTGCACAGTGAACGGGCATGTGTGTCCCATGCAGACAGGCAAAGAACTGGATGGGGGTGTGGACCAGATGGACTGAGGCCCTTGCTCCCATCTGGCTCCAAAGGGCCCTGGGCCACAGGGTCTGGGTCAGGAAGGAGCTTCTCTGTTGGTGAGACTTCGTTGGCGGGATGCCGCATGGGCCTGCTGGTATAACCTGGAAGCAGGGCAGTGACGGAGGCCTTGGCCCTGAGAACACAGGCCCCTTCCCACCAGTTGGTACTTGTCCCTTCCCTGCTATCTATCACCCAGGACACTGGCCTCCTGGGGTCTCCCGGTCCCAGCTCTGCTTGGACTGGGTCTCTACAGGACTAATGGTGCGTCTGGCCCTAGCTTCCTGGCTGGGACAGTCTGCTGCTTGTCATTAGGGACCATGGCCTTGATGTTGGCTCTGTACATGTATTCTTCCTGAGCCAGGGTGTTTGAGCTTGGTGTTGTGGGCTGCTGGCAGTGCCTGGTGGGGAGCCTTGTGCCATTGGCCAGGACTAACCTTGGAGTCTCGGTGCCCATGGCACCTTCATCCAGATCAGCTTGGGGTGACACAGTTGTGGACAAAAGGGAGGGAAGCAGAATAAGGCTCTCCCATCCACGCCCTGCCCAGGCGGCCCTGCCTCAGCCTCTCCTCCCTCCCCTGCTATCACCCAGCTGGGAGCAAGGGCCTGGTTTATGCTCTAGAGCTGGGATGTGAGCTTCCTTGGAAGGCTGTGGTTCTGGGTGGGTCCCGAGCACAGCTTCCTGCAGTGGCTGAGCCCTGGTCCTGCTGCAGCGCTGAGGTCCGACTGCCCTGGTGTGGGATCCACGTGGTTGAGTGCAGTGGGATGGCTCCTGGGGGCATGGTATACTGCCGGTGGTATCAGGATCCTTCCCCCATGGAGGTGCAAGGCAGATTTCCATTCCCTCACCTGTTCTCGGGGGTCCAAGGAGTTAAGGGGTTCTGGAAGCTGGCAGCTTATGTCTTGGGTCCAGGAGAGAGTCTGTGGGCCATTTCCAAGGCTCCGGTTTCAGTTTCAAACTGCTCTGTGACTTAACAAAGCCCCTCCCTTGGGCCTCTATTGCCCCATCTCAGGTCTGCTGTCCAGAAGCCAGGCTAGGGGTGGGGGCTGGGGGAATGGCGGGTAGGGAAGGGGGGTTGTGCGAAAGGTCTTGGAGCATGGAGTGCCCACAGTCCTACCCGGCTTGAAAAAGCAGCACGGGACAGGGATTGTGTCAGTGGAAACTTCTGCCCTAGTGACTGCCCCAGCTTTGGGCCCAGTGCTTTCTCTTCTCCCAGAATCTCACACAGGAGATGTCTATGGCCATAGCAATGATCTTGAAGAGTATTTCTGTAGCTGTGACCCCTTTCTTAGTCAGGAGTAGGGATTCACTGGGGCGAAAACACGAGTCTCAGGGGATGGCTGCTGTGTGCACTGCTGGCGAGTGCTGGGCTGTACGTGGCTGGGAGCCCAGCCTGCGTACCGGGAAGTCAGTCCTCAGAGTTCCAGTCTGCCAGTCGCCCAAGAGGCAGCCCATCCTTCCAACTTTTTCCCGAGTCCCAGTGCAGGGCTGGCTCAGTGCTCGAGACTACCATTCTAGGAGTATATACAGAAGACGGGGTGCCGGTGGGGTCGGGAGCTCAGCTGAGGTGCTGAGGCGTACACTGTGTAGGAGCAGAGACCATGTAGGGGAACTGGACCCAGAGCTGAGCAGCCAAGCTAAAATGACCCTGCACAGAGCAATGGGGAACCTGAAGGACAGTGGGGTTTGGGTGAGGACGACAGGCCAAGCCTGCAAGATTCCCAGCCATAGTTAACTAACCAGGCGCCTGGAGGCTGGACCCTACACCTGGACAAGGCAGTGCCTGTGCAGTGTCCCCTGCCACTCACCGGTGTGCTTTTTTGCTTTGTCCCCGCCCTGGCCTCCGAAAATCTCTGAGATGGTTCCACTTGTGCAGCAGAGAGGCAGCCTCCTTGGGGTGCAGGGGAGTGAGGAGGGCAGAGTGGGATGGACACTGGGATGGACCCTGGCTAGCCACAATGGGCACAAACAGCATGTGTGGGTAGGGTGGCCACAAGGATGCGAGACTCTGGCACCACTGCCCAGGGCTGGACGGGTTGTCCTTCTTCAGAGCTTCCCTCAGCTGAGAAAAGGAGTGCAGAGTGGAAGTGGGTGGCATAATCCGGGCACAGGGCGGCATTAGCTCCTCCCTCATCCATCAGCCAGCACAGCAGGTGGAGCTGCCTAGGCAGCAGATGAACAATGGGCATGAAGGGGCTTGTGAGCAATTGAGCTCATTGAGAGTGTCCCAAAGCCCTGCCTCCTGGGGTTTATAATGAAGGTGCATTTGGTCTTCCTCCCGGCTCCTGGCACAGAGCTCCAAAGACCCTTCAAGTTCCGAAGTGCTGAGAGGTCGCAGTGTCAGGTGACTGAATGCCTCGGAAAGCCTGTCACCCAGGGGTGGGGCTGTATGTAGTTGCGTCCCATCTGGGGCTTCCATCATGGGGCAGAGCACTAGCGCTGAGTGCAGCCCTGCAAAGTGAGTTAGTCACCTGCTGTAAGGAAGCCACACTGAAGTCCAGGAGGTGGAGTGGGGAGAGCCCCTGGGCTGGTGCCTAGGCTGGCAGGTGGTGTGTGGAGGCTGTCTGCCTCCCCCTCCTGCCCTGCGAGTCACACCTTCCATCATAACCCCAGAGCTAGTGAGCTCCGCATTCCTTCAGCTGCTGTGAGGTGCTCAAAGTTAATTGATCCTTCAGAGGGTGGGAGACCTCCAGCTCATGCCTACGGCTTAGAGCAAGGTGATGGCCTGGACTGACTGGCACCTGAGGTGGGAGTGGGGGGAGCTGTTTTGAGGGACTGAGCGTTAACCTGGGGGACCCAGTGCAAGGGAGATGGTGTCAGGATTATGTTAACTTCGTGGTGGTGTTGGAAAAACACACACTGGGAGATACTATGACTCTTAATTTATTTGCTCATGAACTGTTTAAAAAATAAATATTTTTTTGATTTTTTACAGAGAGGAAGGGAGAGGGATAGAGAGTTAAAAACATTGATCAGCTGCCTCCTGCACGCCCCCTACTGGGGATGTGCCTGCAACCAAGGTACATGCCCTTGACCAGAATCGAACCTGAGACCTTTCAGGCCGACGCTCTATCCACTGAGCCAAACCAGTTAGGGCTGCTCATGAACTTTTAATGGTCTTTTGGGCCAGGCCTCTGTTTGGGCTTAAACCTTTTCTTTTCCTGAGGGTTGCCCTGTGCCTCGCCCTCCAAAACTTTCTCATGCAGTTCTATTGGTGCCTGCCTGACTATACCAGCAGCAATGCCCACGGGGCTATGGTGTCTGCCCCAAGCCTCCTGCTGTCCAGAGAGGCCCTGCTTACCCCTGCACTGCACCCACCCACCCACCCACCCTCAGAGACGGGCCATCCATCTGCACGCTGGCTTCTAGACCCCAGCAGAATCCTGGGTGGTTGCCCGAGGCTGGGGGCGTTGTCTGGCTTTCGTGGTATCTCAGGGCGAATTTGTTAGGGCTGCTCCACGGGCCCAGGAAGGTGCTGCCAGGGAAGGCACCTGCAGAGTGCTGGGCCTGAATTCTCCTCTAGGTACACCCCCAGGCTCCTCTGAAACCTGCCCACCTGCAGGGATAAGGGTGCGCTCCCTGTGGGGCGTCGGCCAAGGGGCTGGGTCGGCCTCGCTGCTAACTGTGGACTGTCTTCCATGCCCCGCCCACTCACTTGGCTCTGAGACAGACCACTGTCCTCTCACCGGGTGTCACAGCATCCACCCTGTGGCAGCTTCCTTCTCTTTGCGTGGGGCTTGGAGAGGCTGCTCTGAGTGTTGCCCTCTGCAGACTCACCTGTTCTGTCTGTAGACTCTGTCCTTGGTCCAGCAGGTCTCAGGCGGTGGTGCGGGGAGGTCATTGCTCTGTTCTCAGCCTGCCTTCCCACCAGCCTTTGAAGAAGGGCCAGAAGATCCCTGGCAGGAGCAGAGCCTGCCTTGGAGAGAGTGTGATGTCACCACCACTGGATGGACTTGATCTGGAAGCCCTGCAGAGTCAACTCCAGATTTTTCAGAAGTAGCAGCTGAGGAACAAAGAGGCTGCTCGACCCAGTTCAGAGATTGGAGCTCAAAGGTGGGCCTGGCACTGGGGCTCCCACTTGTGCATTTCCCACCCTCCCCACCGGCCCCTGGAGGGCTGGCCTGGTGCAAATACAGCCTTAACTGGCAGCATGGCCCAGCCAGGATGCAGGGCCTACTGGCAGGAGAGGCCCTTGGAGCACCTGTTGGGGAACCGGCCTTGTGGTCCCACCTCCTGATGCCTGGGGCATACGTGTGTGCCTGGCACTGACTTCTGACGGCCTGGTTTCCTGGCTGTGTTTGCCCTCCTGTGTCATATTATGACTGCACTTGGACTTTCTGTGGGCAGGGCCTCACATGGGGCTGCTATGAGGGCTGCCACCAGCAGGGATGCCTCCCCTGGGACAGAGAAGGTGCAGGTGTCCTAAGGTCTGTCCTTGGCCTCTTTGGCCCCAGGAGCCCAGCGTAGTTGGGCTGCCCTGCCCACCATCCCCCCAACTCTCCCTGTCCAACTCACTCAGCCAGGGGATGGGCACGAGCCCTGAGCCTGTGAGCGGTCCTGCCAGGATGCCTCCCAGCCGAGGTCCCTGGGGGAACTCAGTGACTTTTCTGAGCCACTTTTCTTAGCTGCAGCCTCAGTGCAGCAATCGGGCCTGTGGTGCACAGGTCAGGTTGAATGGGGCCAGAGTGGAACCACCGGAGCCACCTGGTCAGTGGGCATGCTCCCTCCGTTTCCCCCCAGCACACTGTCAACTTCTGCCTCGCAGCTCCCTGACACCTGATAGATGCCTTGGGGCTTTTGCTGGGAGCTGTCCTGTGGCTGTAGTCCTTCCTGTGGGTGTGGGCAGGGCCTGGCCTCCCAGCGTGGGGCTGATCGCTTGGGCAGCTACTGACCAAGCTCCACCTCAGCTCCATGCCTCATTCCCTCATCTGTGAGATACTGTGGAGTTCATTGCAGGGGGTGGCGAGGGTGATGAGGAAATGCGCGTGCACATGACTGAGCTACTCAGAGCCTTTTCTCCCTGGTCCTGCCTGTCACAGCCCAGGTTGCCTGCTGGCCCTGCTAATCATAAGATTTGATCTTGTGGTTGGAGGAAGGGGCAGGGAAAGTTGTAGAAAAAGGGAAAAGTTGGGGGAGGGCACCCCGTGTTCTGGCCTTCACATTGGCCTCTGGTTACCTGGCATGTGCCCACTGGACCCAGTAGCCCTAGCCCAAGAGTGGTCAGTTAGTTCAGGTGGTTCCTGGAGGTGGGAGCAGTGGGAGAGTGCTCTGTGGGTCTTCTGAGGAGTTTGCACCTGCTCCTGGGCTGGCAGGGCTTGTGAAGGCACCTGGCCCTCGTCAGAATTCAGCAGCTTGGTCCCCAAATGGAATTGGTGCAGTGCCTGTTAGCACGCATGCACATGTTGCCATGGCCACACCTGAGTTCCACCCTCACACACAGGCATGCACACGCCAAACGTTTGAATAAATGAGTGGGTAGATATTATGCCCCTTCTTTCACTTCTGTGCTGTGAGCTCATCTTTAAAAATTGGCTGAAATGGTCCTGATGGTGCTGATGAGTAGCTGCCCTGGAAGGGCCATTTGCTGGGGCCTAGCAGCCTATGCAGAGGCTGCACCAGCTGGCATGTGCCTGCACCGCCACCAGCTCCAGGGCCAGCCCGTCCTGGTACAGATTGGGATGTTTGCACCTTCCAGCCTCTTTACTGGCCGCAAGCACGTTGCCAGTCACTGGGTAACCATGGCTGCTGGTGGAGGCGGAAGGTGCAGGTCTCCTGTGCTGTCTGCATGAGCTGTGTTTGCAAGAGGAGTGACAGGAGGAGGTGGGGCAGGTGCCTGCAGCTTCTCTGGACCTCAGCCTGCCTCTCAGCCCCGCAGGAGACTCCAACTCTCAGACTGGAGCAGCCAATCCTGGCAGGGCCTGTTGGGCCTCTGGAGAGAAGAAGAATCAACTCTCTCCATTGCAGCCCATCTTCTGCCATGGCTGGAATATGGCACCTCTCAAGACAGGCAAAGAAAATAAAGGGAGTCATACGAGAAGTTTCTAGGTTTTGCTAGACTCCCAAGTGGAGGTCCAGAGCTAGAAGGCACCGAGAGCCTGGCTGTGCTGGTTGCTGGCTGGGAAAGGCAGTGGGGGGCCGAGAAGGCTTTTCCTGGGCTCCCAGGATGCAGGGTGGGCACCTCAGAAGGCAAGGAAGCCAGGAGCAGAGCTCTAGCGGGCCTGAGCAGAACCTGGCGGCAGGCAGGAGAGCTGCTCCAGCATGTGGGGCACATGGTCCTCCTCTCCCTCTGTGGTCTCCCAGCAGCCTCACTGAAAACAAGGATGGTTAGTTAGAGGAGACATCAAAAGGTCAGAGCTAAGCCCTGGGCAGCGCTCTGGCTCCCACAGTGTGTGGGGATCCCCTACCAACTCCCAAAGCTGAACAGAGGGAGTTCCAGGGCGCGATTCTCGGGGGCTGTTGGAAACCTGACCCCTTGTCAACCCCAGTGTGACCTGTGACTTGCATGGAGATGACTACTGGGACACTGAGAGCTCGATCCCCAGAACTCAGCCTTTCTAACCCTTAGTCCGCAAGTGTCCTCACACCTGAATGGAGCGTGGGCCCTGGTTTCTATGAGAACAGGCTAAGACTGTGGTTTCTGGAAGTGGTGACGGGGGCTGGGCCCGGCCTCTAGGTGCGAGCCTTGGTGCCCCAGCCCTGCAGACACGACAGGTGCTCCAGTAGCCGGAGCAGCGTGTTCGGAAGCCCTTGTTCCCTGGACATGGACTTGACACCTTCCACGGTTGGGACTGAGACTTCCTCCCTGGGAGTTTGGAAAGTCAGGTGGGAGATCCAGTGGCCTAATTTTATTTTTAAAGATATCTCTTATTCATTCATTCATTCATTCATTCTTTGTTTTTATAGTTTTAGGCACCAAGACGGATTGCAGGTTTCCCTTTTTCCTCCACTGAGCCACACTGGTTCTGGCGCTTTTTCCAGAAATTTTTCAGTTACAGTTGACATTGAATATAATTTTGTATTGGTTTCAGGTGTACTGCATAGTGTTAGACAATCATGTACTTTACACAGTGTCCCCTGACACTCCCAGAGCCACCTGGCCTAATTGCAGAGCTCAGGTGTCTATGTCCAGCAGCAGCAGTAGGGTGAGGGGGAGAGTAGCGGCAGCCTGGCCTCGATCCTGCTAAGCTGTGAGCGAGAACACTTTCCCGTTCTAATGGACCTGTCAGTAGTGCCAGTGGCTGGGGAGGTCTTTTGCTTCCACAGACAGAGGTTTCCTTCAATCCTTCAGCCGCTACGTCCCATCTGTGGCATGGCTGGCCTGTCACTAACCCACTGTCCTCCCACGGATGCATGTCTAGTTTCTTTCAGACTTTTACTCTGAACAGTGCTACAGTAAACATCTTTGTACTTCGTAGGTGCACACATGGCAAATACACATAGGTTTGCCCGGGATCTGGGCTTGTCCGGTTAGAGAACCTGTAGGTATGACTGATGGTAAATTGGCAGGGAGGTCCAAGACCCCATATCCTGAATGGAACAGCCCATATGGCTTGTGCATGAGACTCGGTCCCCGAATGCCACAGGGAACCCTAACCCTGTTCCAGCTGCAAAGCCAGTAGGGGCTTCTGTCAGACACGGTGAGAGGCAGGAAGGCTGTACAGGCTCTTTCTAGGAGTCCCATGGCAGGCAGGGGCTGTGCTGTTCTGCTTTGCCTGTTCCTGGGGGACAGAGGACCGCAAGTGTCCCTGTCCTCAGAGGCCATGAGAGTGTTTTGGCAGGCGAGGATTAGCAAGCACAGAGCACAGTATTTGAACCCAGGCTGTACCCAGGGAGGAGAGTCCCTGTGCAGGCATTGTCTTCTCTGTCAGAACCTCAGGACAGTCTCACTGCTCTGCGAAGGGCTAGGTTTCAGCCAGGACACCGCCTTGTTTCTTCTTCTTGCTGCTGGGCAGCTCTGCCCTGCTGCTCTCTGCACAGGCACCGTGTGGCTGCATGGGGCACTGTGTGGCTGTGAAGGCCCATGCCTCCCTCCATAGGCTGGGCTGGAGCGAGTCCTCAGACCAGCAGAAAAGCACTGCTTTTGCCCAAGGAATGGACGAACCTTCACTTGCCTTTGCAGCAAATGGACTGCAGGTCCTGGGGTGTTACCCTCAGGGAAGGTGGCCGGAGGCACATGAGGACTCCTATGTGTCTTTGCACCTTTACTGGAGGCATGCTATAATCAAGGTTTATTTTTAAACAGCCACGGTATTACATATGTGTCCTTATCCCCCCATTACCTCCCCACCACCCCGTTGTCTGTGTCCATTGGTTAGGGTTATATGCATGCATAGAAGTCTTTTGGTTGATCTCTCCCACTTACCCACACCTATCTTCCCGCTGAGGTTTGACTGTCTGATTGATGCTTCTCTGTCTCTGGATCTGTTTTTGTTCATTAGTTTATGTTGTTCATTATATTCCATAAATAAGTGAGATTATGTGATATTTATCTTTCTCTGACTGGCTTATTTCACTTAGCATAATGCTCTCCGGTTCCATCCATGCTGTTGCAAATGGTAAGAATTCCTTCTTTTCTAAGTAGTATTCCATTGTATAGATGTACCACAGTTTTATAATCCACTCATCTACTGATGGGCATTTAGGCTGTTTCCAAATTTTAACTATGGTGAATTGTGCTGCTATGAACATAGGGGTGCCTATATCCTTTCTGATTGGTGTTTCTAGTTTCTTAGGATATATTCCTAGAAGTGGGATCACTGTGTCAAATGGGAGTTCCATTTTTAGTTTTTGAGGAAACTCCATACTTTTCTACATAGTGGCTGTACCAGTCTGCATTCCCGCCAGCAGTGCATGAGGGTTCCCTGTCTCCCCACCCTCAAGTGGTACATATATACAATGGAATATTGCTCGGCCATAAAAATGAAATCTTAACATTTGCTAAGTGAAGTAAGACAGAGAAAGGCAGATACCACAGGATTTCACTTATATCTGAAATCTAAAGAACAAAATAAACAAACAGAAACACTCTTAGGCACAGCGAACAAACTGGTTCATGGGCTGATGCTCAACTACTGAGCCACACCAGCCAGGCTAGTTTTAACTTTTTTTTTTTCACAGTGGCTGTACCACTTTACCGTCAGGGCATTGCTCCCGTTTCTCCACCTCCTCCAGCACTTGTTGCTTCCTGGAGTTTTTAACAATTATCATCCTAATGGGTGTGAGATGGAATCCTATTGTGGTTTGACTTTCATTTCCCTAATGATTACTGATGCTGCTGTTCTGTATCCACTCTGGTCTGGTCTGTATCTGCTCTGGTCTATCTGTTTCTGCTCTGGTTCCATATCTGCTCTGGTTCTGTATCTGCTCTGGTCTGTTCTGAATTTACTCTAGTCCTATATTTGTATCTGCTCTGGTTCTGTTCTGTATCTGGCTGGTCACCAACTCAAATGGGCAAGGACCTGGAGCCACTCCTTGCCCATTTGAGTTGTTGTTAGTTTTGTTATTGTTCCTTCCTTCTTCCCTGGGCAGAGTTGGCCCAGCATGCAGACATGGCCACGAGCGTATGTAGTACACGAGCGAGGTTTGGATCTCAGGTGGATATAGAGAAAGTTGTCAAAAGTGTGGCCATTGTCTAGCCTGAACCTCTTAAGTCCACTCTGGTCTGCCCTGGCCTGTGGGCCCCTGGCTCTGGCTGTGGACAGATTTCCCATAGGTTAGGGTGTGGGTCTGTGCAGGAGGCATAGGCCCAGATGGACCATCAGCACTAGGGGTCAAAACAGCTTGGAAGAGCTGCTCCTGCCTGATGGGCCCCGTCTCCCACTGGCAGATCCCTCTATGCTGCCCTGCCCAGGGAAGGGGTTGCCAACAGCCTACCAGATGCCCATGTGAGGGGCCCTTGTCCAGGCAGGGCTGCTCCAGGCCACGACCTGCCTAAGCCTGCAGGAGCCACACTGTGGTAGACTCATCTTCTCAGCCTGTTCCCTGCTTCCCCACCCCTTACTTCTCACCTTGAGCAGGGGCACCAGTAGAGTGCAAGCTCCAGGCTCCTGCCCCTAGAGGGAAAGGTCCAGGGTCTGCCTGGTGGCTTTGGCACTGGAGACACAAATCCTCTCTAGCCAACCCCAGGTGGGTGAAGGAGGCCTTTGGACTTGGCTTAGGTCAGTGGTTGGCAAACTGCGGCTCGAGAGCCACATGTGGCTCTTTGGCCCCTCGAGTGTGACTCTTCCACAAACACGCACATATGCGATTGAAACTTCATGGCCCATGTGCAGAAGTGAGTTTTCGGCTCTCAAAAGAAATTTCAATCGCTGTACTGTTGATATTTGGCTCTGTTGACTAATGAGTTTGCCGACCACTGGCTTAGGTGGTTGGGTGGAGCCAAGGACAAGGTCTGGGTAGGGGAGAGGGTATGGGAAGGTGAAACGGATTTGCCATCCTCGCTCAGCATCCCAGCTCCTGAGATGGACCCCCACTGGCCAGTGAAGCCATGGCAAGATGTGGCTGATATGGGCTGCCCACCGCCAGGACTCCTTGTTGGGGAGTCTGTGGGCGCGGAGAGGTCGAGAAAGCACTCCTGAGTCAGGTGCGGGGGTCGGTGTAGCACTTCCGCCGGGGAAACGCCACTTACTTACTGTGTTTCCTGCAAGTCATCTGTGCAGTGGGCATACACTGCTCTCCCCAAAGAATGCTGACTCAACAGCAGGGACAGGAAACAGGAACAGTGGTGGCTGCTCCCCACAAGAGCCCTCCCTCCAGGTGAGGAGCCTGTGTCCAGAGTCCATAGGCATCTGCAGGAGGGAATTGCAGGGCCCACAGACACTTCAGCAAGATGGGGGAGGCATGACCAGCCAGGACCCATGGGGGTGGGGAGCAGGGGAGCGTGAGACTTGCACGAGCAACTGACTCTCAGGGTGCAACTTTTCAGTTGTTTCCTGGTGTGAATTGTGCTTTTTGTGCTGCATCTACAATATCATTGCTTAACTTAAGCTCATAAAGGTTTTCTAGTCTGTTCCCCTCTAACAGTTTTATAGTTTTAGGTTTTATATTTAAATTTATAATCCATTTCAGTTCATTTTTGTGGATGGTCTGAGTTATGGATTGAAATTCACTTCTTTTTGCATATGATTTCCAGTGACATTTGTTTAAAAACACTCTTTTCTCCACTGGTTGCCTTTGTAGTTTGTCACAAATCAGTTGACTTATGACCCAGGTATGCTTCTGGACTGCCTTTGTTCCAATGGCCAGTCTGTCTGCCCTGCACCAGCTCTGTACTGCCTGGACTACTGCTGCCTAATAGCACAGTGGGGTCTTGGTTGTATCAGCCCCAATTTTCGTTCTCAGAGAGGTTTTATTCTAAGTTCTTTGCATTTCCACATGGATTTTAGAATCAGGTTGTCATTTGCAATCAAAAGCCGTTGGGATTTCGTTGGATTGTATTAGATCTGTAGGCAGCAGGGAGACTTGACATCTTCATAAAACAGAAGCTCCTTGACCTATAATTGGGTTACATTTCAGTGACCCCACCAAAGGTTGAAAGCACCCTAAGTTGGAGATGAATGTGATACTGTCCTGCAGGGTTTGCGTGTTGACAGAGCTGCGGCCCAGTGCCATGTGGCATTGAGGTATCGAAGCACAGCGCCAGCTCAGGAACAGACCAAAATGCAAAACTTCAAGCGCAGTTTTGACTGAATGAAGCCACTTTTTTGCCATCGTGAAGTTGAAAACTCAGAAGCTGCACCATTGCTAGTTGAGGATTGTCTGCATGGAGCCTTCAGAGCCATGGTACACATCTGGGCCTCCATTGTCTCAGCAACGTCAGGCTCCCGTGGACCAGCCTTATGTGTGCGTGTAGATGGCATCAGGTTTTCTACATGGGAGAACAGAGACATTTTACTTCTTCCACTTGACCTCTCCACCTCTGTTCCTCACTTAATGAGCTCTCTGGGGCCTCAGTGCCAGGAGTAGGGGAGGTGTGGCATGGAGGGAGCTGGGCTTCCACAGGTGCCTCGGGGAGAGTTTCCCATCAGGGAGAGGGTCCCTTGTGTTCCTGATGTGTTGTGTTTTGTCAGGAATGTATGTTGGATTTTTGTCAATTGTTCTTTTTTATCTATTCAGGTGATGGCAATGTTTTTCTTTAGTTTATATGGTGAATTACCTTGGTTGGTTTTTAAATGTTAAACCACTTTTTCACTCCTGGGATAAAACACACTTGGTCATGATATACTGTGTCACCTTTTTTAAATACCAGAGGCAAGGATTTATGCATGGGTGGGGTCCAGCTGGCCCACCCCAATTGTGGCCATTTGGGCTGGGCCAGCCAGGGGGATGGGACGTACGTAGGTGGTTGACTGGCAGGCCCCGCACCCTGATCAAACTCCTGGTTGAACTCCCTGTCAAGGGGATAATTTGCATATTAGCCTTTTATTATATAGGGTTTTGGGGTTCCATTATCTATTTTGATAATGTTTTGTCTAGAATTTTGGCATTTATGTTCAGAAGGAATATTTATTTGTCTCCAGTTTTCATGTGAGGCCTTTGGTTTTAGTATCAGTTAATTTGGCTTCACTGGGTGTGTTGGTAGTGTTCCCTTGTCAGCTTTTGGGTGAAGTGGTCCCTAATTGGTATTGTTTCTCCTTGATGTGTTGGGTGAGGGCCAGTGAGCTCCGGCTGGACCAGACCATGTGCTGGGCTCACGCATTTGCCCTGGTTACGATCAAGCCTATACCTTGTAGTGGCATCTGTCATTCTTTTTTTTTAAAATTTTAATAAATCTTTATTGTTTAAATTATTACAATTGTTCCTCTTCCCCTCCCCCCCATATCTCTCCTCTACCTGGTTCCCACCCCATCCTCTGCCCTTACCTCCCCCCCATTGTCCTCATCCATAGGTGTATGATTTTTGTCCAGTCTCCCTGCAACCCCTCACCCTTTTCCCCTGAGAATTGTCAGTCCACTCCCTTTCTATGCCCCTAATTCTATTATATTCACCAGTTCATCAGATTTTCAATTTACTTGATTTTTAGATTCACTTGTTGATAGATATGTATTTGTTGTTCATAATTTTTACCTTTACCTTTTTCTTCTTCCGCCTCTTAAAGAATACCTTTCAGCATTTCATCTAATACTGGTTTGGTGTTGATGAACTCCTTTAGCTTTTCTTATCTGTAAAGCTCTTTATCTGCCCTTCAATTCTGAATGAAAGCTTTGCTGGATGGAGTAATCTTGGTTGTAGGTTCTTGCTATTCATCACTGAATATTTCTTGCCACTCCTATCTGGCCTGCATAGTTTTTGTTAAGAAAACTGGCAGTCAAATGGGTGCTCCCCTTTTGGTAATTAACTGTTTTTCTGTTGCTGCTTTTAATATTCTCTATCTTTTGCTTTTGATATTTTAATTATGTTGTGTCTTGGTGTGGTCCTCTTTGGATTCCTTTCGTTTGGGGTTCTGTGCACTTCCTGGATTTGTAAGTCTATTTCTTTCACTAGGTGGGGGAAGTTTTCAGTCATTATTTCTTCAAATAGGTTTTCAGTATCTTGCTCTCTCTCTTCTTCTGGCACCCTCATAATTCTGATGTTGGTACACTTGAAGTTGTCCCAGAGGCTCCTTACACTATCTTCACATTTTTAGATTCTTTTTTCTTTTAGCTTTTCTAATGGAGTGTTTTTTGCTTCTTTGTATTTCAAATCTTTGACTTGATTCTTGCGATCCTCTAGTCTGCTGTTAGGTTTCTGTATAATATTTTTTATTTCAGTCAGTGTATGTTTAATTTCTAGTTGGTCCTTTTTAATCTCCTCTTGGGTCTCGCTAAATTTATCGGACTTTTCTAGGAAATTCTTGAAAAACCTTATAACCATGGTTTTGAACTCTATATCCAGTCATTTGTTTTCCTCCATTTCTTTTGTTTGTGATCTGTTCTTTAGTCTCCACATATTTTGCTGCTAACCCTGAGTTGGTAGAGTAGCTTTGTGTGCTAGCTGTTCTATGTGGCCCAGTAGCTCTGCCTCCCCACTTACTTGAGGTGGACACTCTTGGTGGACCCCTTTGTGAACTGTGTGTACAGTCTTGTTGTAGTTCTTTTTTTTTTTAAATATATTTTATTGATTTTTCACAGAGAAGAAGGGAAAGGGACAGAAAGCCAGAAACCGATGAGAGAGACATCGATCAGCCACCTCCTGCACGCTCCCCATTGGGGATGTGCCCGCAACCAATGTACATGCCCTCGACCGGAATCAAACCTGGGACCTTTCAGTCCCCAGGCTGAGGCTCTATCCACTGAGCCAAACCAGTCTCAGCTGTAGTTAATTCTTGATTGTTGTTGGTATCACTGGGGGTGATTGACCTCCAAGCCAATTGGTTGTGAGGATCAGCTGTGTCTGCGCATGCGCGCTTGCATCCAGACTTCTGCCTTACACATGCACGAGCTTCTGGAACTCTGCCTTTGTGGTTCCCCTGAGTTTCTGTGCACTCTAGGGACCCGTATGAGTGTAGGTCCCCAGGGTCTCACCCGAAACTGGGGTTCAGTGCAGTTGGACCTGGATTTCAGTGCTAGGGTGAGGTTCTGTTTTTCTCCCGCTAGAGGAAGCCAGGCACAATCAGCAGTCAGAGCTCTGTGTGTGCACTTTTGCGCGCACATTCGCATGCACTTTCTCGACTCCCCTAAGTTTCCTGCACTCCTTCTTTTTCACAACAGTCCAGACTCCCCCATATGAGTCTCGCCTGGAGCTGAAGCTCAGTGCAGTTGGGATTTTCTGTCTCCCTCCCGCTAGAGGAAGCCAGCCAGAACCTCCTCTGCCCATCTTTTCCACTTGCATGTCTCTGTACCTCAGCTTTTTACAGCTCCTCTGAGTCTTTGTGAGTCCCTCTCTTTATTTCTAGTTGTAGAATTCTCAGTCAGCTTTCCTGTGGTTCTGGATGATTTCCCTTCTGTCTTTTAGCTGTAGTTTTGAAATTGTTGTGCGAGGCAGCAGCTTATGCTGCCATCTTGGTTTCTCCTCTGGTGTCTGTCATTCTTGTACAGAGAATTTGTGTATTTTTCTTGATTAGTATTTTTAGAGATTTTATTAATCTTCTCGGAGAAACAGTTCTTGGTTTCATTGATTTTTGCCCTCTTGTTTTTATATTTTCTACTTCATTGATTCCACTCCCAACTTTATTGTACTTACATGGGTTTCATTTCTCTTCTTTAGTCTAAGGTGGGGCTGAGGCAGATTTGAGGCCTTCCTTCCTTTCCTAACTCAGTGGATGTGCAGCAATGGCCGTGCCGCCTCAGCACTGGTTAGCGACTGATGTGTCCTGTTATCATTTGTTCCATCTTCTTGGGGACGACGTGGGTCACAGGTTGTGCAGTGCCCGGGCCTCCCAATGCTCGGGATGGGCAGCTGGTATAGGGCTCCAGGAGGGGCCCTGGCTTCCATCTGGGGACCCAGTCCCAGGCAGTCAAGTCCAGCTGTGAGTTCACTGCAGAGGCGGCCTGGGGCGCACCTCTAAACTGATCATCTGCTTGCCGTGGGAGGTGTCAAGGAGTGGCCCAACAGGGTGCTGTAAGCTGGTGCTGCCTGGCGCAGTGGGGTACCCAGCACAGCATAGGTCCTGAGGACTGAGCAGGCTCTCTAGCCAGAGTGGGGCAGCCCCACAAAGGATGACGCAGAGGCAGGGTGGGCTGGGTGCGGGGGGGAAAAGCAGTAGTGTGCTGGCCTGCCTGTCTCTCTGACCTGGTTGGGCACCCCTGGCCCTGCCTCACACCATGCCTTTCCCAGAGGTATGCCGGCCCCTCCCCACTTCCTGGAGCTCCCACCTCTGCTGACCCCTTAGCCTTGCTCATTTTTTTTAAATCCTCACCTGTGGCTATTTTTCCATTGACTTTTAGAGAGAGTGGAAGGGAGGGAGGAAAAGCACAGAGAAACACCCACATGAGAGAGACACATCAATTGGTTGCCTCCCCTAATTGGGGCCCGGATCAAGCCTGCCACTGGGGTATATGCCTCTGTTCGGAATCAAACCTGAGACCCTTCAGGCTTTAGGCCAATGCTCTATCCACTTAGCCACACTGGCCAGGGCCCTTGCACACCTTTAAATGTAACCACCTGCCAGGGGTGGACGCAGCAGAGGCCACAGCTCCTCGGCAGCCCTTTTCCTGGCCCCATTCACGCACCCAGCTGGGTGAACGACAGATCCTCTGTCTGGTGGGTGCGGGGACCATGTCACCTGAACGGGAAGGGCTGCATCTGTGGCTCTCACCTTTGGGCCCAGGACTCCAGTGAGAAGCGCATGGACAGTCTAGCTCCTCTTTAGCAAAGTTACAACACAAAGCACTTTGCCCTTTGCTTCAGTTCTGAGTCCCAAGATTAGATGTGGGAGGACAATTGGCTGACGAATACAGAGCTGCTGTGGCTGCAGCTGGGCTGAGCGAGGTGAACATGGGAGTGAGAGGGCCATTAGGATGGGCTAGCAGTGCAGCCAAGTGGGTACCTCGTAACAGAAGTGTCTGTCCTCTCCCAGGACGCTGGTCCACACCAGACCTTCTCTCCCTGCACTGCAGCAGCCTTTCAGGCCAGCAGCCAGGGCTGCTTTATGCCTCTCAATACCCACCTGCTTGTCTACACCAGAGAGGAAGCACATAGCGCCCAGCACCCGAGTGCCACTCTGGATGAGCTCTGAACCCTTTCCCTGTGTTAACTTACCATCTTCCCAGCAATATGGGGAGGGGCATCATTAACTCTAGTTTACAGGTCAAGAAACAGGCACAGAGAGAGGAAGTGATTGACTCAGGATCACAGAACTGGTAGGTAGGGGAGCTGTGCTGAGCCCAGGACCTGCGGTGCCAGGGCAGATGCCCGACAATTAGTCATGCAATAAAATGAGAGGAAGCTGTCCCCCTCCACATGGGATATTAAAAAGCCTGCCGTCACAGCCCTTACTTTCAGTATACATATATTGGAGATTTGAGTGGCAAAGAGAAGATGTTTCCAGAATAGAGCCTCACAGTTTGGAGAAGTGCTTCCAGGCTTTTGTCCTGTGGACACCCAAAGGGAGGAGGGCATCTTGGGCTTTAACTAGCACCAGGAAACTGCATGTTTTACATAAAAACAAGCACCACTGGCATGAATGACTTTCTATGGCTTCTGTCCTCCTCCATTTTCTTTTCAAAATATTCTGTCTAGCACAATATCTGGCCTGTGTAGATCCCTCAGTAAATGTTGGGTGAGTGAGTGGTTGGTTGGGTGAGTGTAAGGATGGATGGATGGATGGATGGATGGATGGATGGATGTGAGGATGGATAGATGGATAGGTGTGAAGATGGATGGATGGATGGGTGAATGTAAGGATGGATGGGTGGGTGGGTGGGTGTGAGGATGGATGGATGGATGGATGGGTGGGTGGGTGTGAGGGTGGGTGGATGGGTGGGTGTAAGGATAGATGGATGGCTGAGGGATGAGGTGAATGTGCCTCGACCAGGAATAAAGCTGGGGATACCCTGGTGCACAGGCTTATGCTTGCCTGCTGAGCCACACTTGCTGGGCTCTATGTAACTAAGCATATCAAATAGGTCTAATTCGTTTAAAATTTCTCCCTTGTATGGAGAGGGAATAATCCTCTGACGTATTCCAGGGGCCCATTGGAACAACCTAAAGCCATTCCCAGGTTTTTAAAAAGACTTTTTTTTTTTAAGTTGTCAAACATACTTGTCCCAAAAGATTACATATCATTATGAAACAATATTAAATTTATTTTTGCTCTGACCTTTGTTACTTCCTTTCTTCTACTAACTGGAGTTTATTTGTTCTTCTTTTTCTAGTTCCTTGAGGTAAAAGTTAGGTTGTTTATTTCAGATTTTTCTTCTTTCTTAAGGTAGGTCTGTACTGCTGTGAACTTCCTTCTTTTTGTTTTTTTTTTCTTTTCTTTTTATTAATCCTCACCTGAGGTTTTTTTTCCCATTGATTTTTAGAGAACGTGAGAGGGAGGGAGAGAGAAACATCCATGAGAGAGACACATGCATTGGTTGCCTCCAGCACACACCCCAGCCAGTGGGGAAGATGAGCCTGCAACCCAAGCACGTGCCTTGTCTGGGAATCAAACCCGAGAGCCACAGGGCCAAGGCTGAACTTCCCTCTCATAACTGCTTTTGCTGCACCCCATCAAATTTTGTATGTTTTATTCCCATTGTCCTTTATCTCAAGGTATTGTTTTATTTCTTCTTTGACCCATTGGTGTACTTATTTGTCTTTTCTGATGGGCAGTCTCTCTGAAAGGGCTTCCACTTCTTGGGTCATCGCCCCGGAAGGTGATTATCTACCAGGGACCTTCAGAGGAACCTGCAAAAGCCGAATAAACCGTCTTGCATTTGACCACCCAGATACCTTCTAATCTAATGCAAATCCGCTTGGCCAGGCCATGTGCCACAGGGACAGGCACACAGGTGGAAACTGCTTCCTGTGTTATCCTGGTGGACTCTGAGTCCCTAAAGGCAGACCTGGCAGTGTACTCATTGTGGAGTCTCGGTAGACTGGAGGTGGGAGGGGTGGAGAGTGGTGGCAGTGGGCGTGGAGTTCTTATACAGGTGGATGGGAATGTTCTTGACCACAGTGCTAAGCACACACCAGCAGTCCTGGAGGAAGACCGGCTGAGTTGGGTGGAACAATCTGGCCCATCAAAACAAAAAGAAAAGGCAAAGACTCGCGCAGAATGGAAGGGGATATTTGTGAACGATATGTGAATCTGATAAAGATCTGCTCTCTGTTTCAGTTACTTGTACAGCTCAAGAACAAAAAGACAATCGACCCAATTTAAAAAACGGGCAAAGGATCTGAATAGACTTTTCTTCAAAGATCTATAAATGGTGTATGAAAAGATGTTCAATGTCATCTTAGCAGGGAAATGCAAAGCAAAGCCACCGTGATTGCCACTTTACACCCTCTAGAATGGTTCCAATTAAAAATGGAAATAACAAGTATTGGCAAGGACATGGGGAAATTGGAATGCTTATACACTGTTGATGGGAGTGTAAAATGGTGCATCTGAGGTAGGAACCGGCTTGGCGGTTCTGCAATAAGTTAGATTTACTTACACCAGCAATCCAGTCTGAGATGTGCACCCAAGAGAAATGAAAACACATCCGCACAAAACGTTGCACCTGGGTGTTGATGGCAGCACTACTATCTCAGCCGAAAGGAGGACACACCCAATGCCTGTGCACTGCCGAGTGGGTCACGACCAGAAGGCAGCATTTAACACAATGGAGTGTGACTCCGTCATCGAAAGGAATGACGGTCTGACACATGCTACAGCGTGGATGAACCTACACCAAAATGGCTTGTAAAAGAAACCAGAGTCAAAAGTTACATCTTGTGTAATTCTGTTTATATGAAACTTCCAGGATAGGCCGAAGGAGAAGAGAGGTGGGGGTGGAGAATAATGGCTTAACGGCCTGAGTGTCTATGTGGGCTAATGGAACTGTTTAGAACTAGACCATAGTGATGCTTGCACAACTAACCACCACTTTGAAATGTTATTTCAAACAATTTTAAAGGCCATAATATGAAGTCTGTGGTTGGGGAACCTGTGGTCCAAGTGCAGGGCTGGGGCTCTTGAGTGGCAGAGGCCCTGCCTGGGGCAGAGCAGAGGCAGGTCCACAGGGGAACTGGGCAGCAGTGTCAACTGTAGAAGCATGCCAAGGGGAAGCCAGGAGCCCCTCACCCACTTCTCCTTCCTGGAAATTGCAGCCTGCAGGCCCCTCTGTGCTTGCTACTCCTCAGGACAGGCCTGGGAGCCGCCTCTGGGGCCAAATCACTGTGGGCCTGGAGCTACCAGTCACTCTCCCCGCTGATTAGTTGCCCAGAGGGTAGGTCCTCCCGCAGCATCCAAGGAACCCGGAGCCCTGGCGGCCTTTGAGACTCTCCATGTGTAACCATGTTCACAGAAGCTCCAGGCAACTGTCCCCCCTGCCCCTCGGCCCATAATCAGAGTGCGGCCTTGTCTCCCTGTCCTCTCTCAGCCAGTCCTCCTAAAGTTCCCACTGACTGCCCCCTGCTCCCTGCTTGAGCCCAGTGTGCCTCTGGGTGTGGCAATGCTGGATGCGGGCTCTGGGGCCTGGCAACCATGGAGGCAGCAAGGCGTGTGGAGAGCTGCCCGCTCCCTCTGTTCCCATACTTGCTGCTGAAGGTTGACTGTAGATGTGATTGGTTTAAAAAATAAAATAAAAATGGTGACTCATGCACCAAAGGGTCTTGGGTTCCATTCCTTGTCATGCACCAAAGGGTTTTGGGTTCCATTCCTTGTTAAGGGCATGTACTTGGGTTGCAAGTTCGATCCCCAGCTATAGTCTGGTAAGTTTGGGAGGTAACGATGGATGTGTCTCTCTCACATCGATGTTTCTCTTTTCCTTCTCCCATCCCTTCCACTCTCTAAAACAAAATCAATGGAAAAAAATATACTTGGTTGAGAATTAACCAAAATAAATTGAAAGCTTGAATGTCTGTGCCTGGAGGTGCTGGGGAATCAGGGCTGAGGGTTTGGGTCGCCTCTGCGGAGGTGGGGGGTGGACTGTGGGTGCTGGGTCTGCTTCCTTTGGGGGACCCTCATGTGTTCTCAGCAGCTCCTCTCCTGCCTCCTCGCGGACCCAGCGTTGGAAGCTGGACCTGGCGCTGGCCTGGAGAAGGCTTGCTTGTCCCCTGGCCTGCCAGGTGGTCCCTCTACTTCTTGAGGAGCTCGGTGTGTTGGTGCAGAAGCTGCTTCCAGCAGACTGTGTGGTCCCCCAGACAGGACTAAGGATGTGCGGGCACCCCTGGCCCAGAGCAGAGGCTGCTGCCTCCTCCCGCACTCGGGTCCCTCCCAGCACCTCTCACAGGCTTCTCTTTCCCCATTCAGGTTGCTAGATGGGAACAGAGAACCCGGAAGCTGAGCGGAGCCCTGGGCTCCCCCTATGTGGCCTGCTACATGCTGGGCGGCGTCATCCTGGTCCTGAATGCCCTTCGCTCGCACTGGTAAGCCCCGCCCTGTGGGCGGGTGTAGTGGGGAGGGGGCCACCACTAGGGAAGGGAGGCTGTATCTGAGCGCATAGGGACGCTGCTCTCTCAGCCTTGCACCCAGAAGCCACCTCCCCACCCTCAATCTGGGCCAGCTGGGGCGTCCTTGTGACCTGTCCAGGACTCAGGCTCGCACCCTTGGCCTCTGTGCACACAGAGCCGCTCTAAGAACCTGATGTGTTACTTCCGGCGTGAAGAGGCCGGGGTGGGTGAACTTGTTCTACTTGATGAGGCACCGCCCGGAACGTGGGAGTGGACACTGCTGCCAGATGCATGGCGGGCGCCTGGGGGAAGCAAGGGGTCAGATGTGGCCACAGCCAGCAGGCCTGTCCTTGAGCCTAGTCCTCACTCCCCAGGTTTGCGAGTGGAATGAACATGGTGCGGGCAGTGCTCTTAAGAATGAGAATTGGCACCTGAGAGCTCCAGCCCCCACTGGGGCCAGACTGTGCTGATCCGGCTGGCCCTGTGGGCTGGGAGGGGACCATCAAGCAGTACGCACATGCAGAAAGGTAGCGCGAGGGCGGTCATTTCAGAGGACACAATTGTATCAGAGCATCTATACCCTCAGTCGCAGAGCAGTGACAGCTCAGCAAAGCTGGGGAAAATAAACTAAGAGCACTTGGAAAAGTATTAAAAATAGAACTTACCTCCTTTTTAAGGCTGAATAAGATTCCACTGTGTGGAGCCATGCGCTGTTTGCCCGTCCTCCTGCTTGGGCACTGGGCTGCTGCCACCTTCTGGCTGATTGAGTCCTGCTGCTGTGAGCAAGGAGGTGGGGGTGGCCTGCTATGAAGGGGGGCGCCCTCACTTCGCACCCGCAGTTCCTGTTGTTGCTGTGGAAATGGGTCTGCAAGTATGGGAGGGGTGTGGGGGACCAGGGCAGGCAGCTCCCATGCTGTCGGCTGTAAGCACCATTCAGGAGTAGTAGGGATGTAGGTGCTTGGGAGCATGTGCCTGTGCCTAGGCTGGCTTCCCGGTTCTGAGGGCCGATGACCTGCTCGAGGTAGGTGGTCACCAGGGAGCCAGCTGGCGGAGGGCGCGTTTCCCCGCAGGAGTGAGCATGCCCAGAGCATGGGCTGTGGGGCTGTCCTTGTGGCTAAGCCCTGAGCCTCCCTCCGTCCGCCTGCTGCTCCCAATGCCTATGGGGACATTGGACTTCTCTCTCTGACCTGCAGACACTCTGAGAGCGGCCCCCTTTCCCATGTATTTTCCTTTTCAATGTACTTGTCAGCTGAGGGGAACTTCACGGCGTCTTAGCCGCCGGGCCCTGCCCGCCCCCACCCAGCTCTAGGGGATTGCACAGAGCGGGCTCTGGCCTGAGCCAGGGGAGTTTAGGCCTTGGGCCTGTGTGGAAGGAGCTCTGGGCCTAGGACACAGGAAGCCTGGTGGGCTCAGTCAGCTTTCAGCCGGGGGTGGGGGGTGGGGGTGGGAGTTGGGAGTTTGTTATGCAAGAGGTCTGGAAGGTGCATTGTCAGCAGGAAGGGAAGTGCTGTAGAGGGAGGCTGGAGCCAGCCAGGACTCAGCAGCCAGTACCCCTCTTCATGCCTCCACCCTGGTTCTAGGATCTCAGGGGCACTGAGTGCAGACAGCCCAAAGTCACATTGGTGACCAAAGCTCAATTTCAGTTTTAAGAATGGAACCCGAGACAAATGAATGAGACTGCACACGCCCCCTGGAGGACATTCTAGAGGAAAGCACTGCCCCTGTGAGTCCATGTCCTACGGCCATCCCCAGCCTGGCACTTTGCTAGTTCTTGTGCAGTGATGGAGGAGTTGGTTGCCAGGGCATTGAGGACATGGCATCCATCCCACTGTGTCACCTTGGCTCACCCACTGTCCACAGCCCTATGCTCGCCAACATGTGCACAGCTGCCTGGCAGCAGCTTTGCATGAAGACATGGGAGGAGTTACTGTCACCCTTGAGGGCCTGAGAAGCCGAGTGAGCCTGGGACACTGGGTGGTGGCCATGCCCATGTGTTGAGGGAGGGGCAGAGGGCTCCGGACCCACTGGCCATGGATGGAGCAGTGCGCAGGTGGTCTGAGCCCTGGGCCACGTCGGGGGCAGCCCTGCGGCTGCTTTGGGACCACCTGCCCCCTCATGGTGGCCAGACCTGCCCTTGGTCAGGCATCTCCACCTACTCCAGCAGTGGCTTTCCCCCAGGTCAGCTGCTTCAGTGCAGTGCCCCTGAAATGCCCCTTCACCGGCCTCCTGCCCGCTGCCTGATGGTGCAGATAACGCCTGGTAGAGGGGCAGGAGCAGGCTGTGCCCTGTGCCCGGGATCTGGTCCACACTGGACTATAGCTGGCCTAACACTCTCCCCTGCCACTGGCCTGGCTGTTTTTTTTTCTGGAATGTTCTCTCCACTCATCACTCCCCCCGGCAAATTTCTTCTGTCACATCTCAGCTAAGCCTCTCTGTGACCTCTGGACCCTATCTGGTGCCGGTCCTGCACCAGCGTGGCATCCATCCCACTGTGTCACCTTGGCTCACTCACTGTCCACAACCCCGTGTTTGCCAGCATGTGCGCAGCTGCCTGGCAGCAGCTTTGCATGGGGACACGGGAGGGGTTACTGTCACTGTAATACAGAGGCCAGCACTGAGGCCTAGGCTGCCCAGCTCTGAATAGAACCCTATCCTGCTGTGTGCCAGGAGCCCTCAGCCCTGTATCAGGTGGTCGAGACCTCAAGGCTAACGGCTGTGCGGGGCAGCCCAGGCAGGGAGGAGTAGGTGCCAGTGGGGGCTGGTGGCAGAGGGCTTAACCCCGGCCCTTGATATCTTGGAGGCGAGTGTTGCCTCTCTTTCTCTCTCTTAATCTCACTCTTTCTGTGGCATGGTCCTTCATGGAGGGCTAGCCAAGGATCAAGGGGTGGGCCAAACCTGAGTCAGGCAGTCAGCCTTACCACACCCTCTCCATGCTCCCACTCCACCATGTACAGACAGGAGAGGCAGGGAGGTTGCTGAGGTTAGTGCCCAAGCTGCCTGCTCCATGGCCTCAGCTGCTGTCTGCAGGGGAGAAGCTGTGCTTGGCTGCAGGTTTACCAGAAAGCCAAGTGAGGGCACAGAGGGGCAGGGCAGGCATGGTGACCTGGTACAATATGGGTGTGTGTGACCCTGAGCAGTCACAGAGTATCAACCCGTCACTGCAGGGTGACCCTGAGCCCTGGCAGCTGGAGCTGAGCTAGGGCAGTGGTGGGTGGAGAGCTGGGGGTGTGGGCAGCGTGACCAGTGGCCAGGTGTGCCCTGACACATGTGCCTCTGTTTGACAGGTCATCATGCAGGCTTCTGCGCATGATGTCCTGTTTGCTGTTTGTTCACAGACCTTTCTCCGCTCTAGAGGGAGTGGGAGGATAAAGTGAGGGTGTTGCTTGTCCTCCTGTCCAGGCAGATGCCCTAAACCCTCTGCCTGGAGTGTACCAGGATATGCTCAGGGGAGGACAAGCAGCCTCTGCTCTCTAAGCTGAGAATAATTGGAGGGAAGAGTTCCAGGAAGGCAGTTTTTAGCTTAGCATAAGGATGACAGAACTGACAAGTAGGATGAATGAAAATGATGAGTTTTGTTCTGCTTGCAAAAGCCTGGCAAACAGAGGGACTTTGTGATGGATGGATGGGTGGATGAATGGAGGATAGATGGGTGGATGGATGGAGGATAGATGGGTAGATGGATGGATGGATGCATGGATGCATGGATAGAGGATAGATGGGTGGATGGATGGATGGATGGATGGAGAATAGATGGATGGATGGATGATGGATGGATAGAGGATAGATGGATGGATGATTGGATGGGTGGATGATGGATGGATGAATAGAGGATAGATGGATGGTTGAATGAATGGATAGAGGATGGATGGATAGATGGAGGATACATGGGTGGATGGATGGATGCATGGATAGAGGATAGATGGGTGGATGAATGCATGGATAGAGGATGGATGGATAGAGAATAGATGGATGGATGGATAGAGGATGAATGGATGGATGGATGGATGAATGGATAGAGGATAGGTGGATAGATGGATGGATAGAAAGAGGATAGATGGATGGATGGGTGGATGGATGGATGGATAGAAGATAGTGGATGGATGGATGGATGGATGGATGGATGGAGGATAGATGGATGTATGCATGGATGGGTGGGTATATGAGGATAGACCAATGGGTGGTGATAGAGGATACACAGATGGGTGGATGGTGAGTAGATAGTGAACTGCCTTGTTAGGAGTACCTGGTACAAAGTGGGTGCAAGCAGCTGCCTCCTGTGAGGTGTCTTCTTTCTTGTGACTGAGGGGCAGTGGGAAAGGGATATGTGTGGCACGTGCATGCTCTTGCTCCCACAAATATCCTTTCTGTGGGAAGTGTCCCTCTCCCTGAGGAGGCAGACCTGTGCGTAACCATGAGCCCAGGCCCTTCCAACTTCGGGAGCCAGTTGGAGAACTGGAGTCTCAGAACTCACTAGCACAGTCACCCTTTCTGCTCAGCCCACTTGCCTTTTGCAAGGCCTCCTACAGCTCGGCCCCAGAGGGAACCTGCTTCAGGTGTGGCAGGAAGGTGCACAGGGGCCGAGGCTGCGGCGCCGAGCCCCCCAGAGGAGTGGATGCCAAGCACACAGCTTGGGGCATGCATCTTTAATTTCCTGGCTCGCTGTCCTCCATAGCATTATTACTAGCTGGACAAGATCAGAGTTTGCAAACTGTTGGTCTTTGGGCTGAATCTGGCCTGCTGAGACACACAGAATCCAAAATAGTTTTCATGAATTGCCTGTTTTTAATTTTTTTTTTAAATGAGGATATTTCATATCCAGTCAGGATTTCTGACTCCCGAAAAACCAAAAATTTCCACAGGTCTGAGTCCCACCTGAACTGCTTCCCTCAAGGCAGCTAGGAGATGGTGCTTCAGAATTGCCCCCTACCCCCACCCCATCCTCAGTACACACACCCCACCAGCAGCTGCTGCACCTGCCTGCCTGCCCCCCAGCAGTACTGAGTCTGAGACCCTTGGATTGACTACTCTGGGGGCCACTTGGGGAACTGGGTGGGAAGGAGTAGCAGCCTCGTCTTCACATAGTGGCCCCTTATCTCCCTGCTCCCTTCCCGCAGGTTCACTCAGGCCATGCAGAACCAGCCCCGAATGGACAGCCTGGACACCCCCACGGCCTACCAGGCCGGCCTCCTGCTGCTGGGTACCGGCTGTGTACTGGTGCTCTCCAGCTTCTCTGCCCTGGGCTTCACTGGGACCTTCCTGGGTAAGATAAGACCCCATTCAGGGTCCAGGGAAGGAGCTGGGGCAGGCATCTTCCTCCTCCAGGAGCTGGGCCTTTAGGTCTTGTCCAGCTGTGTAGCTGCCAGGCCAGGCAGGGTGTTGGCCTGCTAGCTGGATCAGGAGCCAGGCTGGAGTGTGAGGGGCTCCGGGGACGGGATTCGGGACAGGAAAGCCTCATGACATCAGTGACTCCCAGGAAGAAAAGCTGCAGGGGAGGGCTTCCAGGGCAAGAGTAACCATGGGGTCACGGAAAGACAGAGAAACAGCTATTGCCCTCAGAAGGAGCCTCCCAGCAAGCATGTGGCACCCAGAGGTCCCTGGCACCCTGAGGGGCTGTGTCAGAGGTTCTTGGACCCTCCCCCGCCCCAGCCCCTGGCCATCTAGGACTAGGCCTGTGTCGTCCAGGGCCTGGGGGACCTGGTGCCCCTCACTGGGCATTTCTGTGCAATGCTTCAGTCTGGGCTCTGCAGGGAGCAGCAGGGCCCCAACACTCAGGGGCATGTGTTCTCGGCCCACTTGGAGTAGCTGTCTTGCTGCGGCAAAGCCTGGCTGGGACTCCAGCCAGGCAGTGCCTCCTGCCCGGGCAGAAGCTGTAAGGAGCCTGGGACTAGTAGGGAGCCCAGGGGAAGGGAGCCAGGAAGCCTGGTCTGGCAGGTGTGGGTGGGAAGGCAGGCAGGTGGCTCATATGCAGGAGCCAGTGGGGCCAGAGCTAGAGGTTGGGCAGGGCCACATTTCTCTGTCCACAAATGCCACACAGGCACTGAGCTCCACTCCCAGAGGGCAGGAGATGTGGGAGGGGTTGGGAAGGTCCTCTCTCAGAAATGAGAAGGTTGGACTGGTGGGACCGAGACCCCAGGGCCAGGGAATAAGCCGCAACCGAGGTATGGCCTCGGCAGGGCGAGGGCGAGGCTGCAGGAGGGCAGAGGGCACTGTGCTGGCAGGCTCATACTCTAGACCAGGGTGAGTAGCCTCTGTGGTGCTGCAGGAGTGGGCTCTGACAGAAAGCAGCTGGGGTGGTGGGAGGGGGACCCAGTGGCTGCATGACCCCAGGAGGAATGGCCTGGAATTGCTTGGGGAGTGGGGCATGCGCTCCCTGAGTCAGCCCCAGCACCTGATCCCAGGCCACTGCTCAGTTTCCTGCTCCTAGAAAAAAGGCCCGCAGCCCTCCCTGCCCACTCCTTTGTCCCCAAACAATGGGTGACCCACTCCTGCCAGTTCCTCCCGCTGGGGCTGTCCTGCTTCTGCCTAGATGAAGGGCCAAGGGATTCTGTGGGGAGGAGGCCATGGCTCCGGGGTGGTGCCTGTGCCCTCTGAGGGTCGCATGGCTGGCCTGAGCAGCCTGCCCAAGCCCCTGGCTAGATGTCCTGTTGGGCCTGCTCCCATCGCTAAGAAAAAGACCTCTTAGTGATGGTCTGGCAGGAGATGACCCTTTGTCCTGTCCCACCTTGTCCACAGGTGATTACTTTGGGATCCTCAAGGAGGCCAGAGTGACCAAGTTCCCATTTAACATCCTGGATAATCCCATGTACTGGGGCAGCACAGCCAACTACCTGGGTTGGGCCATCATGTGAGTAGGTTTCTGCCGCCCTGCCTGCCAGCTGTCTCCATGAGAAGGCCAGGCACCAGGCATATTGTGAGCCTTAGGATTACTTACCTATGACACAAACAGCATCTAGAAGAGGGCTGGCAAACTTCCTGAATCGGGTCGCAGAATGAGGCTTGTGGACCCCAACCCTGAGAGAGGGTCTGCCCAAAGAGAGTGCAGCCCTAAGATGGTGAGGGAACAGTGATGGTGTCAGCATGGACACTGACATTTGAATTTCATACACTCCAGGCATCATGAAATATTATTCTTTTGATTCTTTTTTAAACCACTTTTTTAACCCAGTCTTGCTCATGGTCTACAGCCCTCCAACCCTGTGCAGTGTGAGGCCACCTGGGCGGGCACAGGGCTTCCCCGGGCCCAAGACAAACTGGCAGTAGCCTCTGGCTCTGGGATCTGGTCTGTGCATGTGCCCAGCATGCAGAACTCTTCTCCCAGGAGGGAGGCATGCCTAGGGGAGGGAGTGTGCCCCAGGATTCTGCCTTCTGCCTCAGCCAGCCAAGATCAAGGCCAGAGCTGCGCAGGGACCCCCCTCTGAGTAGTTCTTGTCTGTCCATGTCTGTGGAAAGTGTCTTGCTTTTATTTAATCATTGAAGACCGCTTGCCTTGTGTTCCCAGAGACACAAAGGGTGAAATGTCAGGACTGAGATGTTCCTTCCTATGCCCCACCCCACGAGCTAGGGGGCTTCTGGCTGGGACCCCCATGCACACCCCAGCTCTACTTCCAGACCAGACAGCCCCAGTCCCTTTTTCCCGACTTGGACCCGAGCCAGCTTGGACGGCAGCACTCTGGCCAACAGGTCAGGACCTGGACGGTGGGTGCCCTGGTCCAAGAGAAAAAGCCAGACACTGGAAAGAGGCCACAGCTCCATACATTGGCTGCAGGACCCAGCCTAGCAGGGAGGGGCATCCAGTGTCAGGCTGCCCACTGACTGCCTGCATCTTGTCCACAGGCACGCCAGCCCCGCCGGCCTGCTGCTGACTGGGGTGGTGGCCCTTGTCTATGCGGCCGCCACCCTGTACGAGGAGTGAGTAGGCGCCGCCAGGGTTTGTGGGACGGGCTACTGTCTGCCATCACTGTGAGGGATGAGGTGGCCTTGCCTCCCTTTCAGGGCTGTTCCCATATCCACTGTTCCCATGCCCAGGACAGGCCAGGTCAGCTGGGCCACAGCCGGCACTGATACAGCAGCAGACGGGAAGCTCAGAGAAATCACTGGGGGCTTAGGCCCCAGACAAGCAGTGACAGGCAGCTGCTGGCCCTCCTGGTCCCACAGGGGCATCTTCACTTTGTCCGTGCTCTAGGGGGCAGGTCCTAGTGTTGGCATCAGCCCCAAGACAAGCTGACCAGAGGCTCTCTTCCTGCCCCTGTAGGCCCTTCACCGCTGAGATCTACCGGCAGAAAGCCTCCCAGGCCCGCAAGAGCCGCTGACAGGCTGCCCGGCATCTCACCTCCTGCCAGCCTCCCCAGGGCCGTGTCAAGGCAGCGAACGTGCCTGCTGGCGTGGGCCCCTCCAGTGCCTTGGAAACCTCTGCCGTGGGATCTCGCACCTGCTACCATGTGACCACTGAGCTCTCCCTATTGCCCACCATGTTTTAACTCCCCAATAAAGATCCCTGACCCCAGCTCCCCCTCTTCTACTCCTTCCCTTCAGGGAGCCAGTCCAGCCTTGGGGTGGAGGTGTAATCACAAACTGGCCAGCCACCTGACACCTCTTCCAGCCCCCCTCAATTCCCCTGTGAGCTGCCATTCAGGGAAAATGATCACAGTAAAACATGCAGAAATAAAAAGTGCCAACAAAGCACCAGTGGAAGTGGGAGCCCTTGTCAGCTGGGATGGTCAGGGGCCAGGCCTCAGGCACACTGGAGTGGAGATGGGAATTGGAGGAAGGATGCTATAAGCAGTGAGTGTGGTAAGTGCCAGGGCCCTAAGATGAGGAAAAGCTCAGGTACCCGAAGCATCAAGCTCCAAGGACCAGCCAGTGAGGGCCTCAGCTCAGACCCCTGGTCCCTCAGGGTTAGGCCAGGGGTTGGCTGGGCTGTGATGCTGGTTTTCTCTGTACCCCAGGCTGCCAGATCCAGTCAGACCAGCTGGCCCTAGAGACAGATCACCTTTGTGGGGTGATCTGAAGGTTATTGGGAAAATTCAGATGTGTGGCCACCTCCCCCACCCACCTGGCACTCGCCTGACTCCTCTCGCTGGAGGACTGCCTGCAACCCATGGCCCAGCAGCGACTCTCTGGATGGAAATGTGTATGCGTCTGGAGAGTGGCATGTAGCAGGTCAGGGGAAGGCACTGGCCAACTTCTATCAGGCTAACTTCTCTGAATGCGCAGGCAATGCTGGAGGGTGCGCCTGCTCTGGCCCTGCACAGGCTGTGAGGGCCCACACAGACTGGGGTCACCCTGTTTAGCAGCAGAGGATACGGGTCTCAGAGAGGCTGGGTGACTTGTCCCTAGGGACACATGAGTGAGTGTTAGCATATGAATTGGCCAGAACTCAGGTCTGTCCCAGCCTGAGCCCAGGCCTCCCTCTCCCTCTGAGGTGAGGAGTTGGAGAGAAATGGGAGCTCCCCATGGTATCAGGGAGGACTTCCAGCAGTTCCCCTCTCACCCTGACTCCTCCAGCAGGAGTAGGCATCTCCAATTACTGCTAACATTTCTAGTCCCTCTCGGACCTGTAGCCACAAGGGGTGGCCCATGTGATCACCTGAGGCCTGTGGAGGGAGCCTAGCACAGCCCGTAGATTGGCAGCCCCTCCAAGCCAGACCGGGTCTTGCCCCCTCCCACTGGAGCCTACGTGTGAAAGGACACCAGCCGCATGGTTTGCTCCAGCAAGTGCCCCCTCGACACTCTCCAGGCTTCCTCTCTGGTTTCTCTCAGGGCCTGAGAGGCCACAGAGGCATCTGGTCTGACCCCCCAGTGCTTCCATCCCCACCTGTGTGCACCCCTCCAGACAGGGAGCTCACCCCCACTCTGCACTCATAGCCTTTGAGGAGGACCTGGCCCTGATGGTCTGAGCCCTTCCTTTACCAGGGCAGGAGCAACTCCAGGAGCCTGACTATCGGGCCTGGGGGAGTGGAGGGGACCCTTCTGCTGGAAGCGCCACGGACAGGGACAAGCTGGGGGCTAAGGAGGGGACTGATGGAGGGAGCCTGTCAGAAGGGGAAACCAGACTGTTTTGTCAACAAAAGGCCAGAGAGAAAAATCCAGTGCTAACAGGAGTCCCCCATTTGGGGTGCAGTGAAGGGAGAAGCTTTATTCGAGTGAAACGGCCCAAATGAATCAGCAAACCACAGCAACCCATCCTCCCCTGCTAGTCTAACTCCATGCAAATTACTAAAGCATCTCCAGAAGCTCAGCAAGGTCAGTTAAAACATGGGGGGCATGTTCATTCCGCTTAGGATCCAAAGCCACACAGTCTTAAGGGTTCAAATTGCACTGTTATGATTGGTTGCCATGAAGCTGGTCTGGTTGGTCACTAAAGCAACAAATGAGGCTACGCAGCTTCCATCAGGGAAGGTGTCACTGGGTCCGCTGGAAAGGGTGTGTGCAAGAACACCGTCTGGCTGGCAGCCAGACCTGCCTTTCCCAGAGAGGTGCCTCCCTGGGAGGCCTCTGCGAGCCATGCTGCCAGGCGCTGGTCATGAGTTCAGGTCCTTGGTGTGTTTTCCTCGGAGTTGGCAGTTCAGTCCTTTTCCTCTTCATGCAGCTCAGATTCCTCTGTGAGGCTGCTGAGAATGGGCTCAGGCCAGCACTGGTGGTGCATGGACAACCTTTAGGCCTCCTGTAGGCTGTGGCAGACATGGCCTGCCTTGCAGGCCAGCTGTGCTCCATGCCCCCAACATTTAGTCAAATATTTTTATTTTTTAAAATATATTTTTATTTATGTCAGAGAGGGAGAGAAAAAAACCATCAATAATGACAGAGAATTACCAAATGGCTGACTCCTGCACGCCCCCACTGGGGACCAAGCCCGCAACCTGGGCATGTGCCCTTGACTGGAATCAAACCTGGGACCCTTCAGTCCACAGGTCAACACTCTATCCACTGAGCCAAACCAGCTAGGACTCGTCAAATGTTTTAAAAAGTTCCCATTCCACACTTAGCAGGAAAGTTGCGAGTAAATTACATTTACAGGCAGGATCAGCCTCAAATGCTGTTTGTTGCCACACAGAAAAAACCCGCCAATAACCATTACAGACCTGACAAGAGCCCTGTGGGGCAGTCAGCTGGCCTTGGCCAGGCTGACCGTGGAGCTCAGTGAGACTCGTCTGCCCAGAGCAATGCTTCCCTTAGCAGCTGTGAGGTGGGCAGCCTCGAGGGAGTTTGCCTCACTCCTGATGGGGGGTGAGGGGGCAGGAGGGCTCTTGCTTCCAATTCCTTTCACTGCATTCCTTTCTGAAACTAGGCATTTTAAAGACATGAGCAGGTATTACTTTTTAAATAAAGAGATGTCTTTAAAAAGAGAATGAAGGAATGAAGCACACCCAAGCTAACAAGTGTCCCCTCTGCTTGCTCCCTGCGGGCATGAGGGCCCCGGCCAGACACGCTGGTGGTCAGGCTCATGGGCTTTGGGACATTAATGGGGCTTAATGAACTCAGTAGCCTAGGGAGAACTAGCCTTACAGCCTGGCATCTGTGGGGCAGGGTGGCATGCCAGAAGGGACCAGGAGCCTTCATCTGAGAAGTCCAGCTGGGTCCCAGCCCACTACATCTCTGAGGGAGAGATGGGCTCAAACCCTGTGCCTCAGCTCATTGAAGTGGCCCTCCCAGGGCTGGTATCCCTGTGGAGGGTAGGATTTTGCTCCCAGGACTGGCATCCTCCACGGAGGGTGGGATTTTGCCAGGATCCTTGTCAAAAGGTTTAGAAGAAATGACCATTGAGCACTCCTTTCCAGGCAGCTGACAGCTGAGGGATGTAGGCTGGCACCCCCAGGACTGCCCATGGCACCCTGACCCACATGGATGGGGTGGCACCAGCTAATGGCTTCCTCCTTGGATTCCTCCAAATCCGACAAGGTCAAAGCAAAACAGCACAGCCTCCCCAGAGCCAGAGTAGTACTGGCTTTGCGGGGCACTCTCAGCTGAGCAATCCATAAGACAGCCTGCTCTAGGCCTGTTAAAGCATCAGCTACTCCTGGTTACTGATTAATCTGCTTCCCCTCATCTGCTCCTCCGCCCCGCACTGCCCTGCCCTTAGCACTGCTGTAATGACCAGTCCTGTCTTCTAAGCTGTTTCCACAATCAACCAGAACGACCATCTTCCAGGCGAGGAACCCCAGGTCTAGGGAAGGCCAGGGGTTGTGCTGTGAGCTAGGACCTTCCTTGGTTCAATGTGCCTTGGAGACCCCGCTCCCAACTATAAAATGGAAATGTTCCCCCAGGAGATTGGAAAGGCACAAGATGCTGCAGAGGAGGGAGGGTGTTGACCAAAGACCATCAAGTTCCTGGGCCTTTTGGGTTGCAGACAGGAGGATGGGGGCAGCCCCAGCTGAAAACACCAGGCCCCAGAGATCTCTCATCTGAAGAAAGCAGCAGCCGAGGTCCGTCTGCAGCAGGCGCAGGGCAGGACGTCTGCAGCAGGCGCAGGGCAGGACGGCTCTTCTGAGTGCCGCCTGGCATCCCCAGGGCAGTGACCAACTCCCCAGACCCCAATCTTGTGGTGCTCTCTGGTGGCCAAGGCGAGGGCCCCGGAACAAGCACCGGTCCGGGACCAACAAGGGGCCGGCGCTGTGGCTGCTTTCAGGTCTGAGAGGTGAGGTACGCGGAGCGTGGCACCTGTTAAGTACCTGCCATTGCGCTGCTGCGATTACGGAAGCGCTATTGCTCTCTGGGAAAACTGAGGCCCAAAGAACGAGTGTGCTTGTGTGGATGGGTCCCTTCCCGAGGTCACGGGGGGTTAGAGCACAGCCCGCAGCAAACCTGATAAAGCGCGTCTATAGGCCAGCAGGGTTCTGGCCTCAGCTTCTAACTGCCCCCAGCGGGGGAGGAGCGGGCTGCGGCCGGGGAGGTCACGGGAGGGAGCGGGGCACGGGGCGTGACGCACTGCGGCTGGGCGGGGCGGCCGCCGGGCTGCACATAAAGGCGGGGCGGGGCGCTAAAGCCAGAGGGACTCTGCCTGAGAGGCTAAGGCTCTGCCAGCCCCAGCCCAAACTTAGCCGCAGCCCAAGCAAAACCCCCAGCCACTCTGCGCTACTTTCGGTCCCTGCCCTGCCCTGCAGCCCCTCCGCCCAATGAAACTGACCGCGATGATCAAGAAAATTTGCCCGAGCAACTCGGAGCTGAGTATACCGGCCAGGAATTGTTCCCGCCTGGTCATACTCGGCTCGTCCAAGGTGGGTAAGACAGCCATCGTGTCGCGATTCCTCACGGGCCGCTTCGAGGACGCCTACACGCCCACCGTCGAGGACTTCCATCGCAAGCTGTACTCCATCCGCGGCGAGCTCTACCAGCTCGACATCCTCGACACATCCGGCAACCACCCGTTCCCCGCCATGCGGCGCCTCTCCATCCTCACCGGTGAGCGGGGGTGGGAGGTGGGGGGCCGAGCAGTTGAGGGTGAGGGAGTGTTGATGCAGCCGTACCCCCAGGAGGAGACCCTTGGTCCGAGAGCACTGGCGAGGACGCGGGTGCCAAGTTTTGCAAGTTTTCGTGTGGAGAGGTCTGAATACCTGGCGCCCGGGCTACCCCAAAGCCAAACCACTTTAAGGTGCCCTCTAGGCAGCCCGGTCACCTCCTCTCCTACTCTGCCCCCGCAGGTGACGTTTTCATTCTCGTGTTCAGCCTGGACAACCGCGAATCCTTCGAGGAGGCGCAGAGGCTCAAGCAGCAGATCCTGGACACCAAGTCCTGCTTCAAGAACAAATCCAAGGGGAGGGTGGACGTGCCCCTGGTACTTTGTGGCAACAAGGGCGACCGGGACCTCTACCGCGAGGTGGAGCCGGCCGAGGTCCGGCAGCTGCTGGGCAATGGTCCCCAGCGATGCGCCTACTTCGAGGTTTCCGCCAAAAAGAACAGCAGCCTGGACCCCATGTTCCTGGCGCTCTTCACCATGGCCGGGCTGCCTGGGGAGATGAGCCCTGGCCTGCACCGCAGGGTGTCCGCGCAGCATTTCGAGGCGCTGCACCAGGCGCTGCGGAGCAGGAAGCAGCTGCGCGCTGGAGGCAGAGGCCCAGGGGGTGCCCTGGGCATCGTGGCGCCCTTCGCACGCCGGCCCAGCGTGCACAGCGACCTCCTGTGCGTGCGGGAGAAGGCAGGCGGCCAGGCCAAGGACAGGGAGCGCTGCGTGATCAGCTAGGGTTCCATGCTCCCCCACGCCAACCGCAGTACCCAAGGAAGACCCTGTCGTTTAAAAGTCCAATCCACATCCGGGCCAGGCCGGCCGTGCTTCAAGTGTCCTGGTGTCTTCCCTCCCCAGAGCTGGGCACACCAACTGGGAGGTGAAAACGGAGGAGCGCTGGTTATCTGCTTTAGAAGGAAAGCAAACTTCACAGGTGGACCTCCTGAGTGCCCACTGGCACCCACCACCACTGACTTGGTGAGCACAGGTCCAACAGAGAACTTGCCCCGTTTCTCATAGAAACTGAATTGGGTCAGGTGTGTGTGGAGTGAATCAGCTACCGCTGGGCTTCCAGAAGCCCTCCTGCCCGCCCTAGGGTAAAGGGAGACCAGGGCATTAACTTGTCTGTGGTTCTGAGTTGCCATGGCAGCTGGCCAAAAGCTTTTGCCCTTCTGAAACTAAGGGGTCAGATCAGTTAAGTGTCTTGTTTACATGTGTGTGGAACTGCACAAAGGAAAAGGGTGGTGAACATGAACAAAACCTTACCCAGTGTTTATACTGCGTGGAAGACCGTCTCAATTATTGTACTGGTTATTTTACTATTAAATAATTTAAAATGAAAACTATGCTTTGCTTTTTAGAAATGGCTAGAGAGGTAGGGTTAGAGGGAGGGGTGGGTTTCTACATCGTGGCTTAGGCTCCCCTTAACAGACCTGGAAAATGCACAGCATTCTGGGCATAGCTTCGACTCTCCTGGGGGAAGAGGCTCCAAGAAAGCTCCAGATGGCTGGGTGAAAGCCTTTCTATTTGGGGAATGGGTCCTTTGAAAGCGAGGCCAAAAAGAAAGGATTGCAGAGTCCTCTCTAGAGATGCATCTTTCTAGCCATTTACCTGCTTAGCTTTCTCCTTGACCCGGCCACGAAGGGCCCCTGTTCTGTCCAATACTCAGTGCAGGCCCAGGGTGACAAAGGTCAGCACATCTGAAACTCTCCAAGGTTTGGAGGTGTCACTTGGCCCAGCTTTCACAAGGAAGTAGAGCCTGGCTCCTTTCCGACTCCCAGGTGGCTGTCTGGAAACAGCTGGATCACCCAGCCTCCAGGCCCTCAAACTCTAGGAAGCGGACTTGATCCCTGAGCGGGGTGGGAGAGGCATGCAGGAGGCCAATCCATGTGAGAGCTGAGAGCGGAACATTGATGTTTCTCCCTAATTTTTAAAAATCTTTAAAGAAATAAAAAGTGCCTGCCACCCAATAATCCAAATAATTTGGCTTCAAGGGGGTGCTCAGGCCTGTAAGGGGTGTTCCATATTGTCCCAGGGGAGGGACTGCAACCTCGCTCTGGTGAAAGCTGCTCCCTACCAGGACTGAACCCATGTATGGAATGAGGGATGGCCTTGGGGCCCATCATGGGCAGGCAGGATGACCCTCCAGGCCAACGAAGCCTGGGCAGACACTGGCTCCCCAGGAGATGCTTCTGCCACACTCACTGGTTAACCAGGTTTGTGCTGGGGGAGGGTGCGAAGTGGAGGTTGAACATATCAAGTACCCAGGACACATCCTGTTAGGAACTTCTCAGCATAAAAACCACGATGTCAGAAAACAGAGCAAGTCCTTTTAATGACACTCCTGAAGACCACGACACGCCAGGATGCTGACATGAAAGCCTGGCAGAAAGCCTGGGCTCTGCTTCCCAGTGCTTCATGCTTCGTGGGGTTTTGTTAGAGCCTTAAAACTGGCCCCCACACTACTCTGAAAGTTCAAGAAAATAACTGATTCAGTTAAGTAACAGTCCTGAGGGAACAGTCTAATAAGTATTACCCACTTCAATACAGAGCCTGCACCTCTGTCCAAAGCCACAGCAAACGGATACTCACCCACAGACCAGAGCTCCCGGACCCCGCCCTCTTGTGACAGGTGGCTGCAGGTACACTGAATGAACCCCTGCTAAAAATATCTCCACCATCAGCACCTGCAAGCCAGGTCAGCAGCAGGCAGCTGGTAAGCCTCAGAACGGGTCAGCATAGTTTACACACTCATTTCTAGATTTGAATATTTGGTTATTAGTCTCACCTTATCCTTGCAAAGGCCAGGGACGAGCATGAAAATAAAATGTCCCACCTGCAGGAAATTGGGGGTGTTTGTAAACATTTTATGAACCAGAACTTGGCTGCTTAACTTTCGGTGTAGCTCGTACCCCTCTCCCCCCACTAGCTTCAGAACTGTACCTGGCCCAGGGACAGTCACAACTGTCACCTAGAGCTGCCCTTCTGAACAAAAGGTACATCATGAACCTGTCTGCAGAGCAGTGATGTTCGTGGCTGGCTCTTTAGCGAGGCCAGAGAGAGAAATACATCTTTCACCAAGACCATGGAATCTGAGAAGCTGAAAGAGGCCAGTTGTAGACTGGAAGCCTACCTGTGTCTGTGCAGAAGTGACACTCCCCCAGCCCCAGGAGGTCTAGTGGCTTGGCCACTCTTGGGCACTAAATGGCTAAATGAGATGCCTACTGACAGGAGACATGGGGAGCAAGAGCTGAAAGTGAAAAGAGCATGGAGGTGGCAGAGAACCTGGACAAGGGGCCACCCAACAGGGGCCCGACCCCCATAGACAGTTACACTCACTGGCTCAAACATAAAGGAAACAGTTTCAGGAGAAAAAGTCTTTCAAAACTGCTTTCTCCCAGCCTTCCTTCACCAAGGGAAGCCCACACCGCACGAGCCCAGGCCTCATCTGTCCGGTGAGCTTGGTGCAAAGGCAGCACTGTTGCTAACAACGATTTGTCCCTGGCACACACTGCTCATGTCGAGGGGAGGGGAGGAAGCAAAGCGGAGATGGCCCCTCCACAGAGGCAGGGTAGGCCCATCCCTGATGCAGCACTCTTCTTCCCACCAGCAGGCACTCCAGCGACTGTGCATCATGACATATGGACATAGAGCAGGAAGCCCCAGCCATGCCGCCCTCCCCTCCCCCCGAGTCAACATCAAGTTCAGCTGAGGAAGCACAATAGCCTCCACCCTAGTCGGCTATAAAGTTCAGAGCTGGGGTCCAAAAAACCACACTTCACAAGGATCCATGCTTGTTCTTCTGTGCTTCCTCAGGCATCCTGAAAGCCAGCTTAATCTATTCCTTGGGGATCTCAAACATGCAGAGGCTCTTGTACTTCTGCAGAAGTTCATTCTTGGTCCTGACTTGCTCCCGGAGGCTGTGCAGCTGTTGCTGCTGCTGCTCAGGGCTCAGGTGGATGCCAGGCATGGTGCTGATGACCTTGCGCGTCTCCTGGAACTTGGTCTTAAGGGCGTTGAGGTCATGGTGGATGTCAGTGCTGTCCTTGTCCATGCTGCAGGGTCAGAGGGTAAGCATTAGCATTCGCCGCTAAGGGTGAGACACCCCAGCTGCCTCCTCTGTGCCCCACAGCCTGCTATCTTCCTATATTCCTTTTGGAATGCTTGGTTTCTGCCTATCCTCTTACCGGGCTGTGACCAGAAGGCAGGGCCTGTGACACTGCTCAGGAAAAGCCCCAGCGCCAGCAGCACCTGTGCAATCCTTCCCAAAGCATGTGCGCAAAATTAGATGCCTCCTGTCTGTTACTAAGAGGGCAGGACTGTCGGCCTCATTCCCAGCTGCCTCTCGTGCCAGGGCCAGTCCCTGGGCACTCAAGTAGCATCTGTTGAAAGAACAAATGCTTGCCAAATAAGTTTGTTAAGCGTCTGCTGAACAAATGAACAAACCATTACTAATATCAGGTTACATACTGCAAGCAAAATTTGCTGAAATACTACATTTCTTATCATTTCAGCCATTTCCAGGCCAATCAGGAGACTGTCAGCCACTTTTAGCTGACGGTTGGATGCTTAGATCTATTAACATAAAGACTAATTCCCACAAAGCTATTAAATTAGTTAGAAACTATTGGAAATGTTTCAGAAGGTACAGCTCTCTACCACAGTTATATAAACTCTGTGCCTTCAGGTCAAGCTCATTTTAAAGGCAGGAGCCTCCACTTCATCTCACATCTATTAGCAGCTGCCCAGAAATCCAGGCTTCCCTGTCTCCACTAACTTAAAAACAAAACAAGAACAAAAACCTTTACCTAAGATCAAAGAAAGAGCCTAACAATAGCTCCTATACATTATATATACGCATATATACAACACACATATATATTTCTTTTGCCCTAGCCAGTGGTCGGCAAACTCATTAGTCAACAGGGCCAAATATCAACATTACAACGATTGAAATTTCTTTTGCGAGCCAAATTTTTAAAACTTAAACTTCTTCTAACGCCACTTCTTCAAAATAGACTCGCCCAGGCTGTGGTATTTTAGCCACACGTAAGGTGCCAAAGAGCTGCATGTGGTTCTCAAGCCAGTTTGGTTCAGTGGATAGAGTGTCAGCATGCAGACTAAAGGGTCCTGGTTTCGGGCACTAAATGGCTAAATGAGATACCTACAGGTGACAGGAGACATGGGGAGCAAGAGCTGAAAGTGAAAAGAGCATGTAGGTGGCAGAGAACCTGGACAGATGAGGCCTGGGCTCATGCGGTGTGGGCTTCCCTTGGTGAAGGAAGGCTGGGAGAAAGCAGTTTTGAAAGACTTTTTCTCCTGAAACTGTTTCCTTTATGTTTGAGCCAGTGAGTGTAACTGTCTATGGGGGTCGGCCCCCTGCAGCCAATCAATGATTCTCTCTCATTACTGATGTCTCTATTTCTTTCTTTCTCTCTCTCTCTCTCTCTCTCTCTCTCTCTCTCTCTCTCTCTCTCTCTCTCTCTCTCTCTCTGTGTGTGTGTGTGTGTGTCCTAAATGGGAAGACCTCCTGGTTCATAGGTCAGTGCTTAACCACTGAGCCATGCTAGCTAGGCCTTATTATTAATTTCTTGGTGGTTTTTTTAAAAATTATTATTGATTTGAGAGAGAGAGGGAGAGGAAGAAGAGAAGGAGGGAGGGAGAGAAAGAGAGAGAGAAACATCAATCAACTGCCTCCTACCCAACCCCCTACTGGGGATTGAGCCTGATTAGGAATCGAACCATGATCTCCTGGTTCATAGGTCGATGCTCAACTACTGAGGCACATCTTAAAAAAAAAAAAAAAAAAGAAGTTGTGTGTGTGTGTATTGTTTTGTTTTGTTTTTTAAAGCTAAGCCAAGCCCTAGCCAGTTTGGCTCAGTGAATAGAGCGTTGGCCGGCGGACTCAAGGGTCCCAGGTTTGATTCTGATTAAGGGCATGTACCTTGGTTGTGGGCACATACCCAGTGGGGAGTGCGCAGGAAGCAGATGATCGATGTTTCTCTCTAATCAATGTTTCTAATTCTCTATCCCTCTCCCTTGCTCTCTGTAAAAAAATCAATAAAATATATTTTAAAAATAAAATAAAAAACTGAGCCAATGATCTTTTTTTAAAAATAAAAATAAATGTTCAACCCTAATGGGAAATTTCAACCCATATGGTGCTAATTCATATTTGTTACTTATTTCTCTGTTTATGCAGACAGAATATCCATCTTTCCTGGTGATCCATCAGGTACAGCTCATACCTGGCAAACAAGACAGCCACCAGGGCCAGCTCACTATCTATCAGTAGCTCTAACTCAGAGACAAGATGTGAAGAATCAATCATTTATTCTAAGAAATGAAGGGCCAAACCTTTTTTGTTGTCGTTTGAGGCCCTCAATTTAGCTATGCTCACAATTTTTGGTGTGCCTTCCTTCTCTTTGTTTCTAGGGAAGGTATTCTTAGAGCTGTAACTCATCTGGAAAGAATCACCTAGTATGCTTTATTTTCATTCTGACAGGTCTCAGCTCAGATCCACAATTCTGGACTTCTGAACTCATGATACTTGAATGGCATATGTGTTAACACATTGTTATGGATTTAAGTTCCAAATGAGTTTTGAAATTATAGTTTTAAGAAAAGTGATCAACCTCACATGTTTAAGATGCTCATTTCTGGAAAAAAGAAAAAAATTCTAGGGTTGCCCATTCTTTACTTGATGAATTTTCAGTAAAGGAGACATCCTTTAGATTAGCAGCCGCCAACCTTTTGGACCTCTGGACCACCGGCTGCTTTAGACAGTAAAGGAGCCACATGAAAAGCCACATGGATACACAGAGGAAAGACCATGTGAGGACAGGGAGAAGATAGGCATCTGCAAGCCAAGCACAGCGGCCTCAGAAGAAAGCAACCACCCTATGGACACCTGACCTCAGATTCCTGGCTTTCACAACTGTGAGACATTTCTGCTGTTTAAATCAACAACATCAAAAGCTCACCTGGGAGTGGAGTTGAGGGCCATGCTGACCACAGCAAGGCCTTCCCTCTGTGAGCTCCTGGGTCTGCCCTAGTTGTGGAGGTAAATAGCATGGAACCTCGGGGAGAAAAACACTCTATTCAGGAACTGGCTCAAACCAAGAGGGAGCCTGAGAGGCCAGACGAAGGTGAAAGACTCAAGCCGAAAGAAAAGCATCAGGCCCCCCACTGCGAGAACAGAAGCAGAAAGCTGTGAACCGGCCTGCCTTTGTGTACAGCGTTAGTCATCATCTAACTTTAGGGAGGAAAAAGGAGGATAGGCCAGATTGAGAAATATAAAAATCATACAAAGAGTAAGGACAGGGCACTTTGGTTCCACCCACTGTAATTTTAAGGTGGACAAATGCCCTGGATGGTGTGGCTCAGTTGGGTGAGTGTTGTCCCATGCACCAAGAGGTCATGGTTCAATTCCCAGTCAGGGCACATGCCTGGGTTGTGGCTCTATCTCCAGTAGGGGACGTGCAAGAGGCAGCTGATCAATAATTCTCTCTCAGATGTTTCTATTTCTTTCCCTTCCTCTCTAAAATCAACAAAATATTTTTTTTAAAGAGAGAAAGAGAAAGGGAGAGAGGACGTGCGCGTGCTCGAGCCCGCACACAGGTCTAATGAAGCAAGTTTGCTCTATATCTATAAAAGGCTAAGTTGACTCACGTATGGGTGCTACATATAAAGTTCTCACTAGCGCCAATCGCACGCATATGTTTTGATCTGTTATTGTTGATCATGAATTTGGTTAACACTTCTATTATAAAAAAAGGCAAGTAGCGATATTAAAAGATTTCTTCTAATTAATTTTCTTTCAATGTGCACAAATTTGTTCACTGGGCCACAGCAACCTAAAAACATTCAACAACTAAAAACTCAAAAATGTTTAAGTACCAGTGTTGACAGAATACATTCACTAGGTGACCAAAACCATCATGCAAGGCAGTGACACTGCAATTCAGAATTTCTAGGCAGGGACACTTCATTCCAGACTAGATTAGTTTTGGCAAGTTTGAAGGAAACAAGTTATAACTTTTCCTGGTCCAACAGGCCTCTTTCATTCCTCCTTTATTATATATTTGAGGTCTGGTGTGTGGATTCATGCACCGGTGGTGTCCCTCAGCCTGGCCTGTGCCCTCTTGCAAACCGGAATCCCTCAGGGGATGTAGTAGTGCAAAGCAGCAGGCGGCTGGGAAGGAGCCTGGGCCCAGGCCGGGCACTGCATTGTTCCCAGCCCCACCTGCATCTGCTGCCACCACCACCACTTGGTAGCACTGCTGTGGAGGAAGGAGAGGCTTGTGCCACTGCAATTGCACTTGTCAGCTGTGAGCCCAGCAGCATATGTCAGCTGAGCAGCACTCCTGCTGTGGGGAGCGCTCTGACCACTAGGGGGCAGCTCCTGCATTCAGAATCTGCCCCCTGGAGGTCAGTGCACATCATAACGACTGGTAGACCAGTCATTCAGTTGCTTAGTCGTTTGCTTAGGCTTTTTATATATATAGACTACTGGCCCTGTGCATGAAATTTGTGCGGGAGGGGGGGGGGCGGCGCAGGAGGGGGAGTCCCCTCAGCCCAGCCTGAATCCTCTCTAATTGGGGACCCCTCGAAATCTGGGACCTCTGGCTCCTAACCACTCACCTGCTTGCCTGCTCGCCCCCAACTGCCTCTGCCTGCCTGCCTGCCTGATCACCCCTAACTGCCTGTCTGATCACCCTAAATGCCCTCCCTTGTCAGCCTGATCTTGTCCCCAATGGCCCTCCCCTGCTGGCCTGGTTGCTCCGAACTGCCTTCCCCTGCTAGCCTGATCCCACTCTGCCTCAGCCCCCACCACCATGGCTTTGTCCAGAAGGAAGTCGGACGTCCAGAAAATGGCCGGTCAACCTGGTCTAATTAGCATATTACCCTTTTAGTAGTACAGATTATATAGGATAGGATTGCTTGAATGGGGGGGAGCCTTTTTCATCAGGAGAAGATGCTCTTGGCAGACAAAAATACATAGTCCCTATATCTGGACTGATAGCCAGCCATATGCACTATACTGTCACACTGGTCACTAAAAAATTGAACTGCTTTCATACACCTTAGACTAAACATATGTTGTCCTTAAAACCCCTCCTCAGCCCCCACCTTAGGTTCTGCCTTCTCAGTTCAGCCAGATTAGGTTCTGATTGGTCGGTTTTTATGCCAGTCAGTGTCTCTGGGCCTATCAACGGGCCTGATCAGATAGGCAGGACAACCCAGCACTGACTTCCAGTCAGTCGAACCTTCATTTGTTTTGAATGTTATGGACCCTGGGTTTTGATATATTAGGATGTACTTCTAGAATGTGGTTTCTATGCATACCAGAAAAAAGTCTCAAACAGCTGGAACCTATAAAATTTCTTACAGGAATAAAATGAGATTTTTTTCTTTTCCCTTTGTTCAGTCTTTGAAAATAACACAAATGCATAGTTTTAGCTGCTCAATTAACTAGGGAAGATATGGCAGTGGGACTGCTAACACCAGGCAGGGTGCACCTCCACCAGGAGCATGAGAATCCAGGAGCTTGTGCAGCAGGAAGAGGTAGCCTCTGAGCCAGTCCTTGACAATATGTGGCATTTCTCTGGTCACACAGAGGACAGGAAGGCATGTCCGAAGAGGGTCTGCAGTATGCACAAGACAGGAAAACCCCAACCCCTCAAATCTGAGCTTTGTTGCAGAGTTCAGGCAGAAGATTTGAAGATGGTGTGCATAAAACTTGGCAAAAACAATTTGGAAAGAGCCCTAGTTCCTCTTGTTAATATACATAGGATGAACTGGAAAGAAGAGAGGATAAAGGCAAAGAGACTAATTAAGAAGTGATTATAGATATGAAACTAAGGTTATAAGACCTAGACCAAAACTCAGAAGCCATAAAGGAAATTCTTAACAAATCTGCCCTATATGAATCAAGAAGCTTCCAAACAACAAACAAATCCCAAGTCAGAAGAAAAGATTTAAACTACTTGACAAAGGGCATACTTTCCTTAATATACAAGAGTCCATAAAAAGAGAAATGACCTATTAGAAAAATGGGAAGTTTATAGGGAATAAATGAGAAATGACATACAAAGTTGCATATGAAAAGATGTTTTACCTCATATCATAAAAGACATAGATTGATATAATGTATTTCTGACCAATCAGATTAGCCAAGATTAAAATGTAATGGCAGAACTCAGTGGTTGAGCATGGAACTATGAACCAGGAGGTCACGGTTCAATTCCCAGTCAGGGCACATGCCCGGGTTGCAGGCTTGATCTCTGGTGAGAGGTGTGCAGGAGGCAACTGATCAATGAGTCTCATCATTGATGTTTCTATCTCTCTCTCCCTCTTGCTTCCTCTCTGAAATCATTAAAAATAGCCCTAACAGATGTGGCTCAGTGGATAGAGCATCAGGATGTGGACTCAAGGGTCCCAGGTTTGATCCCGATTAAGGGCATGTACGTTGGTTGTGGGCACATCCCAGTGGGGGGGTGTGCAGGAGGCAGCTGATCAATGTTTCTCTCTCATTAATGTTCCTAACTCTCTATCCCTCTCCCTTCCTCTCTGTAAAAAAAAAATATATATAAATATATATATATATATATATATAATATATATATATATCAATAAAAATATATATTTTTAAAATAAATCAATAAAAATATATAAAAGTTAATGGTGATAGTCCTGGCCAGTGGCTCAGTGGTTAGAGTGTGGCCCTCCTGCAAAAGGATTGTGGGTTCAATTTCTGGTCAAGGGCATGAACCTGAATTACAGGTTAGATCCTGCTCCTTCCCCTCCCAGTCAGGGCACATGTGGGAGGCAACTAATAGATGTCTCTCCCACATTGATGTATCTCTCTCTCTAAAAAGTCAATAGGAAAAATATCCTCAGGTGAAGATTAACAACAAAAAGTATAAAAACAGAAAATATTACATAATTTATGATATGGCCATCTTATTGAGGAAAACTTTCATGTATGAGTACAGAAGTGTTCAAAACAGACTAGTAAGTGAAAAAAGCAAAGTATAATATGATCTTACTTTGCAAACATTTCCGAAAAGACATCCTATTTAATAAGAGTAATATGCAAATTGATCATCACTCCAACAGAAGATGGCTACCACAAGATGGCCAACAGGGGAGGGCAGTTGGCAGGGACCAGGCCTGCAAGAGAGGGAGGTTGGTGATCAAGCCTGCAGAGGAAGGCAGTTAGGGGTGACCAGGACAGTAGAGGAGGGAAGTTGAGGGCAACCAGGCCTGCAGGGAAGAGTAGTTGGGGGAACCCAGGCCTGCAGGGGAGGGCATTTAGGGGTGACCAGGCTGGCAGGGGAGCAGTTAGGCATCAATTAGGATGGCAGGGGGGTGATTAGGGGGTGATCAGGCTGGCAGGCAGAAGCGGTTAGGGGCAATCAGAAAGGCAGGCAGGCGAGCAGTTGGGTGCCAGCAGTCCTGGATTGTGAGAGGGATGTCCGACTGTCCGTTTAGGCCCGATCCTATCTGACAGTCAGACATCCCTCAAAGAGTCCCAGATTAGAGAGGGTTCAGGCTGGGCTAAGGGACACCCTCCTCCCCCCATGCACGAACTTGGTGCACCAGGCCTCTAGTGCTTATATAATTCCTGGAAGGATACTTGCTGTATTAACACAGCAGTTAATAGTGGGGAGGAAACTTAGGGGAAGGAAGCCTTTTTCATTTACATGTTTCTGAATTTGCAATTTTAAAAACCTAATGATGCAGTACTCTGGATTCTTCCTAGAAGAAAGGTTAAATTTACTTTAGCTTCTACTTCCTTATTCACCCCCTCAGCAAGGAGTAAACAAGTAATAAAAGGGTGAGGAAGAGTGCAAGGGCCTATGACTGAGCTGGTCTTGGTCCTTCCCACGCAAGGCCTGCCATGAGTCATCCTCCTCCCTGGCTTCCCTGCTGCCAGCCGAGACACCACGACACCCAAGCACCTATCTGACCAGATTGCTGGTTTGAATACTTCCTTCACTCCTTCACGCTTCCCTACCTTCCCAGCTCTCCCTTCCTACCCTGGATTTGTGTTCCAGCCCATCAAACTGCGTGGACCCTCCTGAGTTTATGCTATTCCTTTTTAAATATATTTTTATTGATTTCAGAGAGGAAGGGGGAGTGATAGAAACATCAATTTTGCGAATTATTGATTGGCTGCCTCCTACACACCCCTTACTAGGGATGAACCCACAACCTGGACATGTACCCTTGACTGGAATCGAACCCGGGACCCTTCAGTCCACAGGCGGCGCTTTATGCTATTTCTTGGTGCCCCATCCTCACACGTGCTTTTCCTATAGCCCCCTCCCTCCCGCCTCCCTTTCATAATTGAAGACTCATTGTTGGCATCTCCCCTTATCAAGCTGTATCTCCTCCAGGCTTCATGAGTCTCCTCTCCCACCATGTCTTGACCAGTCTGCCTCCTTCCCTTATTAGCCTATAAACTCAAATACATACTTAGACATAGTGTGAAATCGTATCTTAACCTTTTTTTTTTTTTAATTCTCACCAGAGGATATTTTTTAATTCATTTTTAGAGAGTGGAAGGGAGAGGGGAAGAGGAGAGAGGGACACATCAGATTAGTTGGGACTGGGGCTGAGGCTCAAACCTGAAACAGAGATACATGCCCTTGACTAGGAACGGAACCCAAGACCCTTCAGTCTGTGGGCCGACACTCTAACCATTGAATCAAACAGGTCAGGGCTGCAACCTAACCTTTTCTCATGATTACAGTACCTCTTTTTCTCTCTGTGCATATTGTTTCATCCAAGTGGCTTTTTTTGCTCTTCTGTTCTATGCTTCCTTACTAGGGGTTTCTTTACATGCCTAGCGACACTGATGATCCAGTCATATGAACGAGCTAGGATCTTTCTTGGGGAGTCTCCAAAGACTTTCCTCATAGGCTTGTCAGACATTCAGGTATTTTCTTCAGCTGCCAGTTGAGAAACCAGGTAAGAAGGTGAGGTGGGGCCTTAGTACTATTCAGTGAACTTGCTCTCAAACTGTTTTGTGTTGTCCCTCTCTCAAACTCCAGATACCCTCTGGGAAAGAGCAATGCTTTGTCTTCCAACATGGAAGAAGAGTAGTTACCTGTCAGCTTGGACTGGCAGAGAGTGGGGGATGAAGAGGCTGGGGGGAAAAGAACTATGGGGATCTCCTTCTTAAACAGACTTTGAAGTAATCCTCCTGTTATCAGTCCCCCTTCACCTCTATTTCCAAAGCTTCCTGGCACTGCCAATTCCTGAGATTTGGGGGGGGAAGCCATGATCTAGCTGCTTCTTGGGGCTGGCAGGTGCCTTAGCTCTTGGCCATCTGCTTTGTGTCAATTATCTGCTCTCATGTTCTTTATGGCTTTGTGTTTTAAAAAAAGTTTTCACTGTCGTTTTATTTCATTTATTTATTTTTAATATATTTTTATTGAATTCAAAGAAAGGAGAGGGAGAAAGAGATAGAAACATCAATGATGAGAGGGAATCATTGACCGGCTGCCTCCTGCATGCCCCCTACTGGGGATATAGCACATAACTTGGGCATATGCCCTTGACTAAATCAAACCCGGGACCCTTCAGTCCGCAGACTGACACTCTATCCACTGAGACAAACTAGTTAGGGCCTCACTGTCATTTTAGAGGAAACAAACACATGTAATCAACCCACTATCTTTCACCAGACATGACTCTTGCGTACACAATCTTATAATTTAAATATTAATCCTATTTCACAAGAGAGAGGCCCAGAGAAGCTAAGCTGCTTGACCAAGGTCATCTAGTCAGTACACTACAGAGGTATGGTTTAACTCCATTGTGAGGCCCATTATTATTATTTACATATTAGAGATTTAAAAAATTAAGGCCTAAAAGAGTTATGTGTTCACCAAGATTGGAAGGCAAGTAGGCACCATGAGACTTGAATCCAAGACTATGTGACTTTCAAAGCCCATCTCTCTCTAGTGCATCTCACTGCCCACCTTAAGGACAGCCCAACACAACCACTCTACCAGGATTTAACATACACCAGGGGTCCAAGAACTGCTTCTGAGAATGTATATATTTTGTGCTTCCATTTTTCCATATTTGTCTTAAAACCAGGATATTTGTAATCCAGCACTGCCCTGGGACTGCATCTGCATTTGTGTTTGCGAGCTCCCTGCTGTGGAGATGTGCTGCTTGATGAGCAGAGGCTACAGAGAACAGAGGAGCTGGCTGCCTTGCGCTGTATAGGCAGCATGGTTACACTACGGGGAGCCAAGTGAAGTCAGGCTCTAATGTGAGAACATCCAGGAAGCATCAGGTCACCCCCCAGCAAGTGAATCTATTCCAGCCAACCTCAAAGGGAGCTGTGCCAGTAACAGCCAATACTTCATTTTGAGTAGCGATCCCATGTCAGCAAAACCTCCAAGAGCACATGAGCGCTCAGTGGAATGATACTGTAATAGCAGTTTGTTTTAACCTCTTTGTTTAGGTTTTTGCTGGTTAAATAAGAGCTATAAGCTGAGGGGTTTCGTCTTGTCTCCTGTGGGTATAAATAACAGTAAAAATAACTCAGCAAACATGGGGCCGGGAGACCTTTAGGCTGTGGATTTTAGCTTCCTTTCAGGCTACCTTGCAGACGGGCTAACAGGACTGCAAGCACGTACTCTGACACGTGCTAGAACAGGTGCTATAGGAATCAATTCTGGTGGGCAGCTTCCGTGCCTGTTTCCTTGTCTCCCATCATCACTCTCGAACTTTGTGAGCTATGGTTTTTCTCTCGCAACTGGCGAGCAATCGGGGTGAGAGCCGGCCGGCCCTCTGTATTATGCGCATCCAGCGCCGGGCGATATGCACCCGGGGAAGATGAGCCACCCCTGCTGGATCTGTAGGAAAAGGAGAGCGTGAGTGCACCCCTATCTCACAGGCGAACCACCCAAGGATCGAGAAGCCGCTTCGCGCCAGGTCTCTGGGACGCAAACGTGAGCGTCTGCCCCGCGGCAGCTGCTTCCTTCCTGATGTACATACAGCCTGGCCCATGGCACTATGGCAACTCTAGGCTTAAAGCATCTGCTAAACTTAAGGAAAGGCTGCCTCTACCCTTGGGTCTGTGTCCCAACTTATAAACGGGGCGTCACCGAGAGCGCCGCGGCCGGTCCTCCGGGCCTTACCATTTGATGATGTTATGAACCAAAGGCAGGAACGAGTAGCTGTCCTCCTTCGCGCCCGCCGGGGACGGGGGCCTCGGCGCCGGCTGCTGGGGCGCAGCGACGGGCGGCGGCGGCGGCTTTGGCTCGGCCAGCGGCGGCTCGGCCGGCGGCGGTATCGCATCTTCGGCGGGTCGCCCGGCCACCAATCCGGCGGAGGCCATGGCGCTCGGAACCCGCGAGCAGCCGCCCAGTCAGGAAATGGGACCGCGCGGCCACCCAGCGCGTCACTTCCGCTAGGCCGCCGGGGTGGGGTGGGGGGGATGGGCAGGGTGCCGGCTGTGCGCGTGCGCCCAGGGCGCGGGGCGGGGCAAAATCGCGGCTGTTACTAGGCAACGGGAGGTTGGTGGATTGAAGATTGTGAAGACAGCTAACTTATGGAATCGTCAGAAGTAGAGATTTATTTTTTTTTTAAAACAGTCTTATTCCTCCTTAGTTGACGAAGAGGGTCTACAAGCAGCGAGTAGAAGGAGCCCTGGATGGATAGTCAGCACGGCCCGGCTTCGGGGGGCTCCCGCACTGCGAGCGGAGGGGGACGCAGCTTACCTGGGGGTTGAGGCCGGGCCCTACAGCCCTGAGAATCCATGTGGAAGACCAGCCCGCACCCCGCAGAAGCCTCCAGGCGGAGAGGCAGCAACCCCAACCGAGAGGACGGAGCTGACCCTGTGCAGCCGCAGGACGCAGGCACAGAGGCCTCCACGCCCGCCCCCTGCAGGGGAAGAACTGAGAATTCGACACTTAAGACGCCTCTCCCGGATGCTGTGCGAGATGTGGGGGCGAGAGGAAAAGCGTCCTTCAGACGGGGTTAGTGTCAGGAATAAACATGAGATCCTAGAACCTAATTCTCCGTACCTGTGGGCTAGTGTCTTAAGACCCCAGGTTCCATTTCCTCTCCTCTGAAATCTAGTTCAGGGTCATAGCAGAGCCTAGGCTGCTTTCTAACTTATGCAGATAAATGGTTAACCTCCGAAGGTTTGGTTTAAGGACATGATAGGGCCCTAGGCCAAAGTGGGGG
>PVJN01007072.1:0-71935 GCA_004026805.1 Lasiurus borealis
AGAAGCAGCGTAAGAGAAAGACTTGACAATATTAGACATAAGATCTTAGATAAGCAAGTAGGTTGCAATGATCTTCTATTCCCAGTGTCCACCCTAGTGCCTGGAGTACATACATACTCAATAAATGCATTCACTCATTCACTCAAAATTATTTATTGAATAGCTTTAATCTATTTCCAAAACAGATTGATCTTTTAGTTTCTTAGGGTTACCCTAACAAATTATCGTAAACTTGGAGTGTGAAAGATAAGGAATTTATTATCTCACAGTTATTAAGGCCAGAAATCTTAAATCAAAGTATTAGCAGAGCCATATACCCTCTGGAGACTCTAGGTCTGATTCAGAATTCAGCTTCTGGTAGCTGGTGGCATTCCTGGGCTTGTGGCAGTATAACTCCAATCTTTCTCTCCCTCTTCATATGACCTTCTTCCTTCTATCTCTCAATGTCTTTGTTTCCAACATTAGGTTTATGTTCCACCATAATCCAGGATAGTAACTGGAATCCAGGATGATATCAGATCCTTACATTAATTACATATGTAAGACCCTATTTCCAAAAAGGTCACATTCATAGGTACTGGGAATAGGACTTGGACATATCTTTTTGAATCCATTATTCAGTATACTACATATCCTATATAATCAACATATAATATGCAAATTGTCCCATCAACCAGAGTTCTTCAGGGAGTTCAACCAGGGGGCAGGCCAGCTGGAGGAAGGCAGCTGGGGGAAGGGAGGTAGCCCTGGCCTACAGCCAGCAGCCACTAGTGACCCTACCAGTGCATGAATTTTGTGCACTGGGCCTCTAGTAGATTTAATAAAGGTAAAGTTCTAGAGTTAAACTTCCCAATTTATACCCCACTTATGTCACTTAGTATCAGTGTTTCTTTGGGTAAGTTATGTATCTCCTTATGAATCTCCTCAGTTTTCCCTTCTGTAAAATGTGGTTAATAATAATATATATTCATAGAGCTGTTATAAGGCATACACAATCCAGCCTATATAAAATGTCTGGCCCATAGAAAATAAATCAGCAAATGTTTACTATAAAATAGTAATATATGCAGGCAAAGTTCCAGAGGAACAGAGACACAGTACATATATTGTTTCCACAAGGCACTTGCAATCTAATGAGGAAGGAGCATTAGCAAAGATATTACCTTAAGTAGGGTGATAGATGCCATGTTGGAGTCAGAAAAAAATGACTTGAGGCACATATTGAGGGAATGTGTCAAGGTTAATTAGATGTAGAAAGAGACTGGAGGTGTGAGAGAGGAAGTGATATGATAAAAATGTGAGTTTCAGGCTGATGTAGCAATATTTGCAAAAAATATGGAGACAGTAGAAATACAAGAGAATATTGTCCATTTAGGAAACTACAAATATTTTACTTGTATCCAGAAGGAAGGATACAAAGGGAAAATAGCCAGAGATAACAGTGGAGAAAAGAAAAAAGTTGGACCATAATACCCTCTGTGTGTCATGCTAAGCAGTTGAAATCTATCTTGGAAGCAGTGGAGAGCCACAAAGCATAGAAGTAAAGAGTGACATAGAGAGAATGTGCTCACATTTCAGAGCAGTTTCGCCAGCTAATGAAGATTAGTGGTCTCCAAACCTCTTATTTTATACCACATTAGTGAAAATTGGGGACATGCCCAACAACTTGCATATAAATTTATTAGTACATTCATGTATTTATCCATAAATGACTTTACTAACAAAATATCCATCTAAAACAAATAAAAAATCTTTTCAAATAATGATACATACTTAACTTAGTCATAATTTTAAATACTATCTAGTTTTAAAAACTTTTTGCATCCATTTAAAAATTATCACTAATAATTTTTTAGTAAAAAGTATGGAATTCAGTATTTTATTAATTGGAAAATATTAGTAGATATTTTGGGGATACAGCAATTTAAAGGTCTTATTCAAAATTCACTCTATTTGTATATCAGCTAATTTTACTATGGGTGGTTCTCTTAGGGCTTTTCTGGAAGAAGATGCCGAATAGGACTTATATAACGGCAGAGGAGAAGGCGATGCCAGCCACAAAGCCATGAAGGATAGGCTAACTCTTGCACTGTGCGCCAATGTGAGTGGTGACTGCAAGATCAAGCCTTTGCTCATATACCATTCGGAAAACCCCAGAGTCCTTAAATCACATAAGATTTTAAAAGATAAACTGCAAGTTATGTGGAGGGCAAACCCGAAGGCCTGGGTCACCAGGCAGTTCTTTGTGGAGAGGGTAAACCTGGTTTTCGGCCCTTTTGTTAAGAAATATCTACAGGAAAACAACCTAACCATGCAAGCCCTCCTCATCCTCGACAATGCTCCTGCTCACCCACTGAACCTCGAAGATGAACTCCTCGAAGAGTTCAAGTTTATAGAGGTTGTCTACCTACCTCCCAACACCACTCCTAACCTGCAGCCCATGGATCAGGAGGTGATTTCTAATTTTAAAAAGCTGTACATCAAGCACCTGTTCCGGCGTTGCTTTGAGGTGACAGAGAACACAAACCTCACCCTTTGAGAGTTCTGGAATTATTGATCAGGCCTGGCTGGGTGTTACAACGAGGACTTTGACCTCTGCAGGGAAGAAGCTGTGGCCTGAGGTCGTAGCCGAAAGGAACTTCGAAGGATTCGAGCCCGAGGTGCCAGTGGAGGAGGAGATAGTGTCTCTGGAAAAATCCATGGGCCTGGAGGTGGATGAGAGAGACGTGAATGAGCTCATCAAGGAGCACTCTCTGGAATTCACCACGGAGAAGTTACAAGAGCTGCATTCTCAGCAACATTCGGAGGGTCTCCAAGAAATTGGTTTTGAGGAGGAGTCAGAGGTGGAGGAGATCTCTACAAGTGAGATAAAGGAGATTTTAGGAATGTGGGAGAGGGTGTCATACTTCGTGGAAAAGAAACACCCCGAAAAAGTTGCTACTGGTCGTGCATCGGAGCTGTTCAATGAAACTTGTCTCACCCATTTCAGAAACATTCTGAAAGGGAGGAAGAGGCAAACCTCGTTGGACACTTTTTTTTGAAATCGGCCAAAAATGCAAAGACCAGTAGCAATTAAGTTCAGTGAAGATTAGTCAAGTTACATTGAGTTTAGGGATAAAGTGTAGCATTAAGAGGGTAATGAGTAGGTAAATACACTTTATAAAACCAGTTTATTCCTTTACATTCTCTTTTATTATGTTTTTATACAATATTTGTCATTTATAAATACATTTTTCTTATTCAAAAACACGTGACAAGAACAACTGGGGTGGCATTTTGGGGGCTGGAACAGATTAACGACATTTCAATTGATTTTAATGGCGAAATTTGCTTTGAGATATGAGCAACTTGATATACGAGCAAGGTTATGGAACAAATTAAACTCGTATCTCAAGGTACCACTGTATTATATACGGTACACATATTGCTTTATATGTATTATATATTTAATACTTAAGTGTCTGTGACGACCATGATGACCAAATGACTGGTCACCATGAGGTGCATTGAGCACCTCTCAGTCCTTCCCTGGCCCACAAGTGGGGTGGGGCGAGACTGGGAACCAGTGAGCAGGCTGAATGGCTGACCTCTTTGTCCTGCCCACCAACTGCAGGCTCTGATGGATCAATGATGGTGAACAGGGAACTGGGGTGGGCGGGCTGTCAGGCCGTTGGGATCACCAGCTCATCCCTCACTGCTCTGGGGCTCAGGCCGGTGAGAAAGCAGGCATAGGTGACTTCATCCTTCACCTCCATGTGCATATACAGGGCAGGCCACTGAAGGAACACAATGCCCACTCAGGGCCACTCACGCCAGGGTAGTTAGGTCATAGGCGCACCCCACAGCTTCTGTCAGCACCTCAAGCCCCAGCAGCAGCAGTGGTGACAGCAGCAGCACCCATGCCCACATGAGCAGCCCTGAGAGGGCAGCATGTTCCATCAACAGCTGGCCCAGCCCATGTGCATGGAGGTGAGGTTGCCAGCATCTGCTTTCCCGCAGACCTGAGCCCCTGAGCAGCTGGGGATTAACTGGTGTTCCCAATGGCCTGACAGCCCAGCAGCAGAGGAGATTTTTGACCTGGGGACAGGCAAACAGGCAGAAGATGGTCCTGATAGCAGGAGGCTAGGTCCTAGAGACCCTACCTGCACAATTTCATACACTGGGCCTTTACTATATTACACATTAGTATATTAGACATAAATATAGTATATTATATATTAAAATATTATTATATACATGTTATATATGTTTATATAAATATAAAATATAACTAAAACATATTAAAAATTAATAATCAGAGTATTCTTTCCACAGCATCAGTTTCTTTCAAACGTTCTTTCATTTCTTATCCAATCTTTTACCCTATGTCTTTTGATGGGGGCATTTAATCCATTTACATTTTAAGTTATTATTGATAGAAACTTATTTGTTGCCATTTTTATTCTTCACCCCTGTGTTCCTTCTTCCCTTCCTATTTCTTTTTTTTCTTTATAGCAGATCCTTTAGCATTTATTGCATTGCTGGTTTTGGTGGTAATAAATTCCCTTACTCTTTTTTATCTGTGAAGTTCCCAATTTCACCTTCAATTTTGATTTATAGCCTTGCTGGGTACAGTATTATTGGATTCAAACCGTTCCTTTGTTTGACTTTGTATATTTCATTACATTCCCTTCTGGCCTCATGAGTTTCTGTCGAGAAATCAGTTGTTAGTCTGATGGGGAATTATTTGTAGGTAACTTTCTGTCTCTCTCTGGCCACTTTTAAGATTTTCTGTCTTGGCGTTTGCCAATTTAATTATAATATACCTTGGCGTCAGTCTTTTGGGGTTCATTTTGCTTGGGACTCTGTGAGCTTCTTGGATTTGTGTGGGTTTTCTCTTCCCTATATCAGGGAAGTTTTCTGTCATTATTTCTTCAAACATATTTTCTAGTCCTTGCTCAGTTTCCTCTCCTTCTGAAACTCCTATTATGCAGATGTTGTTTTGTTCCCTGATGTCCCAAAGTTCCCTTAGGCTTTCCTCCTGTTTGTTTGTTTGTTTGTTTTTCTAGAAGCTGCTCTATTTGGGCAATTTTTCCTATCTTTCTTCTAGCTCACTGATGCAGTCCTCTGCTTCTTCTAGTCTACTTTTGATGCTTTCTATTGAGTTCTTTACAGCAGTGATGTCATTTTTTTCATTTCTTGGTTCTTCTTCATTTTCTCTTGTTTCTTACTCATATTGTTGAATTTGTCTTCTATTCTTTTCGGCCACCTTATGATTGTTTCTCTGAATTCTTTTTCTGGTAGGTTGCTTGCTTCCATTTCATTTACTTCCTTTTCTGGTGATGCCTGCTTTTCTTTCATATGTGGGCTGTTTCTTTGTTTCCCCATGGTTTCTTGTCTCTGGGTGTCTGGTTTCTCGTCTCTGAGTTCTCTCTCTCCTGGTTCCTGGTTGCCTCCTGCCCAGAGAATCCACAGCCATCTTACTTCCAAAAGTACTTTCATTTCTTAATGTTTGTTATCATGTCACCTTTAATATGAAATGACATAGTAAATCTGTTTCTTTTTTTAAAAATATCTGCTGGGTAATAAATTACTGACAGATATTTTTATAGGTTATTGCCAATACAGGCAGTCCTCAGGTTATGTTGGACTCAACATATGTCATTTTGTGGTTACATTGCCATATCCCATTTATTTATAAAAAAATAAAAAAGGTTTCATCATTTTGACGTATGTACATATGTGGTTTATGTTTTTTATTATTTACTTACCATAAGTAAAGGTCAGGAATTGTTATCTTTCTTTTAATTTTTGTTATTGTTTCACTTCATTACTGCTGTATGTGTACTCCATGTGAGTGACGTAGGTGCTTATGTAGGTGAGTTCCAACTTATGGAGGGCAAAAATCTTGTTACATTGTGCTGTAGGAATGGATCTCTGAGGTAATCTGAGGACCTATAGCATAGTATATTTATCTCTTTGTAATAGAAAACTGCCTAACATATTTAAATTGGATAGTACTTAAGTGTTTGCTATAAGATAAAGAGTGAACTTTGGTTCAAAATATTTTTATAGTCATCAACAAAGAATTATAAAAAATTAACTCATTAAGACAATATCTATTAGTCTAAGAGAGAAAATGCAAATGTGTAACCTCATGCTAAATGCAAAGTCTTTTTTTTATGGTAATTCTCTTGTCCTGAGGGCCAAGGACAATAAAATATATTTAAAATACTCCCCATTCTAAATTGAGGTGCATGCTAAGAAGTTTGAAACTAATTCTGTAATCATTAGTTCATTACCTACAATTGGACTATATAATAGAAGATAAAAAGTTTTAAAAGAAGGATAAAAGGCTGGTAAAAGGGATGTCTGTGGGACACTGGACAGCAGTTCAATAGTTAGAACATGGGCTTGAGCACTGGTTAAATTCTCAGTAAAGGGCACTCATGTATGTGGATTACAGGTTCAATCACTGCTCCGGTCAGGATGTGTGTGGGATGCAACCAATTGACATATCTCTCTCACATTGATATTTCTCTTTCCTCTCTCTCTCTCCTTTACCTTCCCTCCTTTCCACTCTCTCTAAAACAGCAATGGGCCAAAACCAGTTTGGCTCAGTGGATAAAGCGTAAGCCTGCAGACTGAAAGGTCCCCGATTTGATTCCGGTCAAGGGCATGTATCCTGGTTGTGGGCACATCCCCAGTGTGGGACATGCAGGAGGCGGCTGATTGATGTCTCTCTCTCATCAATGTTTCTAACTCTCTATCCCTCTCCCTTCCTCTCTGTTAAAAAATCAATAAAATATATTTAAAAATAATAAAATAAAAAAGCAATGGAATAAATATCCTTGGGCAAGGATTAAAAACAGCAACAAAAATGCCTGTAGGAAGAATAGTCACTGTTTCATGAGGCCCTGTCCCCTCATACGGCAAGATAAAGAAGGTGCTCTTAAGGCAAGTGAAGGATATTTTAAGAGAATTATTGGGCACTTTGAGGAACTCAGGTCTTTGAGGAACACAGAAACTCATATTCACATGTTCAAGGTAGTCTGATGTCAGAGCAAGGAGAGGTGGCTGCTTTGGGAAAGGCCCACATTCTGACCTACTAAGCTAAGGAATGGTGAATTTCCCAAGGGTCCAACTGCATCATCTTGAGAGAATAATGGACCTCCTGAGGCACCCAACTCAGAGTGGCCATGGGAAGAAAAAGAGTAGATGGGGTGAGAATATTAGTGAAGAGATCCGAGGAAGGGAGACATTTTATATTAGATGATGACAGCTTGGAGATTGAGTATTAGACTGAATTGGAGATTTTATTACCTGATAATGAGCAAACTAAGGGACCTGCCCCAAACTGTCTTCCTGAGTAAGGAAAACAATTCACAGCAGATTTGCAAGGACGGTTACATCAGAGAAGTCTATTCACCTCAACTGGGTGCTCAGGGAACATCAGAATCAATGCACTATGACAGTCAGCCTGGTAAAATGTCTGTTTTCTGAAATTAAAAGTCCTGGATATTTATTGAATAGCTACTCAATATATGCTTATTATTTGATTGAGGGCCATAAGTACTTTAATGATCTTTATTCATGTAGTGTGTCCCTGGCATGATCTACAACTCAAACTTTTATTGAATACACTGGATCACATAGCTTCTGTCCTTTATGGCTTATTTTCCATTGGAGAAAACTTGTTTTCCTCAGCACAGACCAAATAATGAGGGCCATAAAGCTTGCTCTTTATAAAGCATTTAGAGTAAAATAATTTAGTTCCCTGAGTTTGTACATTTCCCCCTACAGAACCAAGTTTTCTTTGGTAGGTTGTTCAACTAAATAATGTTGTAATGAATAATGAATAACAGCAATCTACTGCATACAAGTAGATTTTCTCAGACAGCTGCATATGGTAGGAAAGTTTTTTTTTCAGAAAGAGTAAGCCTGGGGAATATTCAGACTGTTCAATAATTCAAGAGCAAAAAGATTGAAACTTTCTTTTGATTCGATATTGTTTGGAGGCTAGTGTGGCTGGACAGGGAATGGATATGAACTTTTAAAGAACTGGAAATTGTATTTAGATGGAACAGTCTACAAGCATAAATCATAACTTAATATTTTGCCTAACTTAAATAAAAATAATTCTCATTTAAATTCCCCTCTTCCTTCAGGACCCCGCATAAGCCCCTCTTCCTCTGAGAGGCTCTCCAGGCCTTGGTCACAATGCAGTGGTCCTCCTCTGAGCAGCTCCCACCCACCTTATCTATAACACACAGGTGGCACTTTGTAGCTTTATCGTGAATTGCTGGTGTCTGTTCATCTACTAAGAGTACTGTTTCTCCAATTTCTTTTGTGTGTCTGGGTATATTTTAGCAGTAAAAGGCAACTCACATATTTCTCTCTAGTACCTAATACCCTACTATGTATTTGAATAAGTCTAGGTTGTTTTTTCTTAATTAGATTATCCCCCAACATTTTTTGTTAGTGTTGTCTTTGGATGGGTATTTCAGATTTGCACAGAGAAGATGATAAAAGCATTGAAAGGGAGGAGGAAGAGAACTCCATGTGTCCAGGTATGAACAAGATAGTTGAAAGCCTCAGATGTGAGTAAATATGGATCCAATAGTTAATGGCCAAATGGGATCTTCCAGCAATTTTTTAAATGTGCCACCTACTTAAAACAAATTGGCAAACCTAATTGATGCCTACCTAAACATTACAACAAGCTTGCAGATAGAAAGGGAAAATTTATAGAAAAAATTCTGAGATGAAAATAAAATATATTTAAAAATTCAATAATTGTCCAGCTAGCATGGCTCCGTGTTTGAGCATCAACCTATGAACCAGGAGGTCACAGTTCAATTCCCAGTCAAATCATATGCCCAGGTTGCGGGTTTGATCCCTAGTAGGGGACATGCAAGAGGCAGTCAATTGATAATTCTTGTTCATCATTGATGTCTCTATCTCTCTCTTCCTCTCCTTTCCTCTCTAAAATAAAAAAAACATTATATTAAAAAGTTCAGTAAGTAACTTAATCCTCAAGTTTATCTAAACTACTATAAATTGAATGCCTCCTCATTTATACTCTACATTATCAGCCAAAATTTGAAAAGAACAACAATTTTCCAACTATTAGATATCACTTAAAAAATTAATCATTGTGATACAATTGTTATATTTTTCCAAAAATTGATTTGTCTTTCATCTTCAGCTAACATAATGCCTCTATAATGCCCTAAGTAACTCAATATAAATAGCATGTATACATACAGACACACCTATGTGTACATACCTGTTGTACATTTTAAACCAGCCAATTTAATTTCATGTCAAGATGGCTACCAGTATTTGTTTTGCAAACAAAAATTATAGGGTATATTCTGACTTGTTCACATTTCAATTACTTAAGTATAATATAAACTGCTTTAGAGTATAAACTTTTTAGGCCAGGGACCATATTTCTGCTGTAGATCCACAAAGGCTGAGCTGAGTGCTCATCACACAAAAGATTCTTCCTAATTGTTGAAGTCAGAATAGCGAGTAGGACAATCATAGCTGGGGAGGAAACGTGTCATTATTTTGAATTACTTTATGAGACCTCTCTGAGTATACTCCTTCAGTGCCTTACCTTGTGAAATTAACAGACGAAAAAACAAGCAGCTTCTATTCTTAAAGCAAATAAAGAAACAGATGTGTCCAGCTTTCATACTTTTTTTTTTTAATCTTTGCCACCTTGTACTGGGTAACAATTCTTTCTCTAGTGTATAAAAGAAACAGGTTGAATTGTTTAAGTAATCAACCATCCTCTGGTTCCTTTTGTTTCTTCACATATTATCCAAGCCACATGTGTTGTTATTGTGGACAAACTACTAGAAACGAAACCAACAAAGAATAAGAGACTACAGTGAAAATAAACTAATGTTCCTCGACCTCACCTACTGGAGGCACAGTTTTTTGAAATGGTTGTTGTAGAAACAGAAAATCACTACTGGTTGAAATCCTGAGAATATGCTTTAGAGGTAAAGGTTATGGACATTTGGGAAATCATAAAAATATCTGTATAACGTATCTTAGCATAAGTGGCTGCATCCCTACCATTTGTATATGTAATTATTTTTGAAAGGTGAAGATGCCCTTTAATGAAAGCAGTTCCTAAATTACTCTAGTTGAAATTATGGTCTTACTATTCCCCTGAATTACTTCATGTTCTATAAAAATATACACATTTCTAGGTTGTGATTTTCTAAGTGTTTATTATTCTCTTTTGAGACAAGGAAAGTGGTTTTGTTCCAGTCAAGGCTCTGAATAAAATCTCTTAACAAGTAACCTATAAACCACTGAGTTCCTGAATTCGCTCATGTTTGCTGGCATGCAGAGCAAGGCTAAAGCCTGGTGAGTAAAAACAGTGTGCTCCGGAGCCCCATTGCCTTGGAAATACTCTGAGCTTTGCCACTTACTACCCTGTCCCCTTCGGCAAGGTACTTGCTCCCTCTGATCTCAGATTCCTCATTGGACAAGGCCAAAATAATACTGCCATCCCATACAGGTATTGTCAAATTAGTAAATGCACCAAGTGCTTAGAAAAGTAACAAGTCTCTAGTGAGTCCTTACAAACTAGAAATAATTTTTACTAATGATGCATCCACTAACAATCCAGCTTTTCTGACCACACTCCAAGCAACACTTGACTCTACTACTCCTAACCCAAACAGAGCTTTCTTGTTATTTCTACAATCCCACTTTTCTTCCTGTCCACTTGTCTAATTTCCAAGGGCAATCTTGGGGTGATTCATGCAGTCCTTGGTTTACATGTGTCAAAAAAATGACGAAGAAGAATAAAGCAGTTGTTGGCCACAGAGCCCTAGAATCAGACAGCCTACGTTCAAGTCTTGGTTTTGCTATCTGTTAGCCATGTGCCTTTGGGAAAGGTGTATAAATTTTCTGTTGCCCAATTCCCTTTTCTATAAAATGGGTATAAAACTAGTTGCCTCTCAGAGGACTGTTGTGAAGAGGACTTTGGTTAGTTATGCAAAATGTTTACCCTTTGTGGGAGCACTTGTTCCTCGAACCCACACATACTTCTGAATCCTGCCCACAGCGCTAAGTGTCAGAGCAAGTTTCTCCTTGAACCCTGCTTGCTGTACTAACTGCTGGGAATGCATTTCCTCCTTTATTCTCTGCTTGCCGCATCATTGTCAGGTCCACAGGTCCTGATCCTGCCCAACTATTCCCACTGTCAGATCCCAGCCCTTCTACCAGGGGGCTGGGCCTTCTTGGACACAGGGTGGTAGATGGAGAAGACATGAGAAGTTGTGGATATGTAAGAGAGTCTTTATTGTAGAAGCCAGTGGCCATGTAGACATTGCTAACAAGGAGCCACTAGACAAAACAGTTATTCAAATCAAAGTCCCATACAGTAGCCATACACTGGCTAGGTAACAGTTCTTACATAGCAGCATCAGCCTCTGTACCTATAGCAGCAGCCTGCTGGTCAGTAATACATCTTCCCCATAAATATAGCCCCATACCTGCTGGTCAGTAGTCTTACACTAAGCAGTACAGCTTTATATAGGAGCTAGTTATACAGGAGCCATCCTGAAAGCCCAGCCTCAATAAGCAGCCATGTGCTGCTGGCAGGTCAGTAACAACTTTATACTACTTAGACAAAAGAGGCTTTCTTTCAAATAGTAACCTCAGTCTTTTTGGGATATAGAAAGGCACACTTGCACAGTGTATAGATTGCTGCGTCCTTGCACCTGTGTATAGTATCTTAGCCTTGAACACCCTGATTAAGATTTCCACGATCAGTGAGGCCTTGAACAATAGGTATATTCTGAATAGGGCCTCTACACTCCAGTTGGCCTTGAGCATCTGGTGTATTCTGAATAGAGTCCCCACACCCTTGTAGCCCAAACTGAAATAAACCACAAAGATAGAAAACTTCTTGTCACTTCCAGGTCATGAACTCCTGCTAAGTTGTAGTCCTGGGAATAAATGAAGCCTCACAGGGAGAGGACTTGGGCACCATGAAGTACAGCGAGAACATCTTGCAAAGTGTCCAGACCCCAAACCCTCAGTGGCCCCTCGGGATCATGACCTGCAGATCTGAAACAGGAAGGGCAGCATGCCCTTGGCAGAAATTTTCACTGACATTCTTTCATTCAATTGCCCATTTATTCTACACTGTGTTGGATGCTGTGAGGGAAATATAAAAAATCAAAATTCCAATCTGGGTCCTTAAAAGAAATTGTCCAGGTATTTTTCAGTATGGAGCTGGTTAAATTAGTAATGGTACGTGAACATGAGCAGTTTCAAGCCACTGACTCTCTCTAGGGCATCGGGACTGAAAAATGAGAAGGGGCAGAAATGAGAGTAATGTTTCTCGGTATATACTTTGTTATATTGTTTTGATTATTTTTTTATTATTGTATACTTGGATTTTTATTTTTGTTTTTGTTTTTAGAGTTTGAGACTTTTGCAAATGTTTTTCCTCCTAGCCTTGGCTTTTTTTTAAAGGTCTAGAACAGTTTTTGTTTTAAATTATGCAAACATATTATGTTTTTAAAACTAAAATTGAAATTTAAAAAAAAGTGCATAGTGTGAAATATCTAAAAAACAATTCAAAATCATAATTATTTAGTGGTATTTCAGGTTAAGTTAAAAGCTATAAAATTCAGAAAATAAAATGTAGTTGTGAACAGAGAAAGAGTACATAGTTTAAAAATCTGTCCCTTTAAAAATTGGGGCGAGGGGTGGAGGGGAAAAAGGATATTAGTACAAAATATTGATTAATTATATAGCATAATACTACTTGGCAGTAAAAAAAGAGAAAAAGAAAGAAAGAAATCTTATTCTTTGTGACAGCAGAATGAACCTGGAGAGCATTATGCTAAGCGAAATAAGCCAGTCAGAGAAAGACAGCTACCATATGATTGCACACATATGTTAAATCTAATGAACAAATTGAACTAACAAGCAAAATAGGCACAGACTCACAGAAAACAGGCTGATAGCTGTTGGGTGATAGAGGGTTTGAGAAAACAATTTTGATAGAGATTGAGGGATAGAGGGACTGAGAAAAAATTTTTTTTTAAATCTCATGAAGCTGAAACCAGTTTGGCTAAGTGCATAAAGCCTTGGCCTGGGGACTGAAAGGTCCCAGGTTTGATTCCAGTCAAAGACACATCTCCAGTGGAGGGTGTGCAGGAAGCAGCTGATTGATGTCTCTCTCTCATCAATGTTTCTAACTTTCTATCCCTCTCCCTTCCTCTCTGTAAAAAATCAATAAAATATATTAAAAGAAAAAAAATCTCATCAAGCCAAAATCAGTTTGGCACAATGGATAGAGTGTCAGCCTGTGGACTCAAGGGTACCATGTTCGGTTCCAATTAAGGGCACGTACCTTGGTTTCAGGCACACCCCCAGTGGTGGGTGTACAGGAGGCAATTGATCGATGTTTCTCTCTCATCGATGTTTCTAACTCTCTGTCCCTCTCCTTTCCTCTCTGTAAAGAATCAATAAAATATATTTTTGTAAAAAATCTCATGAACACAGATAATAATGTGGTGATTGCAGGGCTGAGGGATGGGGTAAGGAAGGAAAAGGTGTAGGGGAGATAAATGGTGATGGAAGGAGACTTGACTTGGGGTGGTGAACATACAATAGAGTGTATAGATGATGTGTTGTGGAATTATGCAACTGAAACTTGTATAATTTTGTTAACCCAATAAATTTAATAAAAAGGAAAAGATATTACTGGTTAAAATGGCAGTAAGTTCACAGGTATATTCACTAATAGATTTATTAGCAGAGACAGGGCCTGTGGACTGAAATTGTCACCTTTTTCCTTCCCACAGTCACCAAAATCTCACACTCAGTCCTGTCTAGCTGTCTTTAGTCCCCAATCAGCTGCAGGGAGCTGAGATACAAAAACCTATTCAGGTCCTCAGAACAACTCCCCTCAAGTGTATTGACTTCTGTGCCTCCAGGAAGTTCTCTTTTTCTGATAACTACACTTGAAGACTCAGCCCTAACAGCCCAGGAGTGCAAATCCAGAGTGTCCTCCTTCCATTTTGAAAGGAGCTCCCATTTTTTGCTTCAGGCTGGGTCTCCACATGCTGTCACCTCCAGTCCAAAAACTATCTTTCCTCTGTGAACATCTTCCTAAGAATGCAAGGGAGGAGAATCCAACATGGCGGCATAGGTAAACACCTACACTGCTGCCTCACACAACAATTTCAAAACTACAACTAAAAGAAAGAATGGACATCATCCAGAACCACAGGAAAGCTGGCTGAGTGGAAATTCTACAACTAGAAGGAAAGAGAGGGGCTCACAGAGACCCAGAGGAACTGCAAAAAGCTGAGGTCCAGCCGAAACCCCTACAGGGAGAGTTTGGACTGTGAAAAGGAAGAAGTGCACAGAAATTTAAGGGAGTCGCAAAAGATCAGCACTGCGTGCAGAAGATCGACAGCTGATTGTGCCACTGGCTTTCACAAGTGGGTGGGAGATAGAGCTTCCCAACGGTGCCACTTCTAACTCTACTAAACCCTAGTTTTGGGCGAAGTCCTGGGGACCCAGATTCATATGGTGCCAGAGTACAGGGGAGCTGGAAAGGCAGCAGTCTAGGGACCACTCCAGTGATTACCCAGTCATGTGAGACTCACGGGCTGTGGAGGGTGGGGCCGACTGGAAGGCAAGGCAGTCCATTAAGCCCTGAGACCCCACCCATCCCAAGCTCAACAGAGAGTCTTTTGCAGTTTTGCAAGTCTAGTATCATAAGGCAAAATCCAACACAGAAGTTCTCCCGGAGTAGTGAAAATGCGGAGACACAGGAAGAGATCACAAACAAAAGAAATGGAGGAAAACAAAAGACTGGATATAGAGTTCAAAACCATGGTTATAAGGTTTTTCAAGAATATTCTAGAAAAGATGGATAAATTTAGCAAGACCCAAGAAGAGATGAAAAAGGACCAACTAGAGATGGAAAAGGTCCAACTAGAAATTAAACATACACTGACTGAAATAAAAAATATTATACAGATACCTAACAGCAGATTAAAGGAAGGCAAGAATCACTCCAAAACTTGAAATATAAAAAATCAGAAAACCCTCAACTGGAAAAGCAAGAAGAAAAAGGAATCCAAAAATGTGAAGATAATGTAAGGAGCCTCTGGGACAGCTTCAAGCTTACCAACATCAGAATTGTAGGGGTGCCAGAAGAAGAGAGAGAACAAGATACTGAAAACCTATTTAAAGAAATAATGCCTGAAAACTTCCCACATCTGGTCAAAGAAATAGACTTACAAGTCCAGGAAGCACACAGAACCCCATATAAAAGAAATCCAAAGAGGACTACACCAAGACACATCATAATTAAAATACCAAGAGCAAAAGACAAAGAGAGAATATTAAAAACAGCAAGAGAAAAACAGTTCATTATCTACAAGGGAGCACCCATACGACTGTCAGCTGATTTCTCAACAGAAATGATGCAGGCCAGATGGAAGTGGCAAGAAATATTCAACGTGATGAATAGCAAGAACCTACAACCAAGAATACTTTATCCAGCAAAGCTATCATTCAGAATTGAAGGGCAGATAAAGAGCTTTACACATAAGAAAAAGCTAAAGGAGTTTATCAACTGCAAACCAGTATTATATGAAACACTGAAAGGTACTCTTTTAGAAGAAGAAGAAAAAGATAAAAGATAAAAAATTTTGAACAACAGATATATATATATCAACAAGTGAATTTAAAAATTAAGTGAATTAAAAATTTGATCAACAGAATAAACTGGTGAATATAATAGAATCAAGAGCGCAAAAAGGGAGTGGACAGATCATTTTCAAGGGGAAAAGGGTGAGGGGTATAAAGGGAGAGACTGGACAAAAATCATACACCTATGGATGAGGTCAACGGAGGGAGGTAAGGGTAGAGGGAGGTGTGGGAGTCGGGTGGAGGGGAGCTATGGAGGGGAAAAGAGAGAAACAAATGTAATAATATGAATAATAAAGATTTAATTAAAAAGAAAGAAATTAAAAAGAAAGAATGCAAGGGAAAGACAATTAATATGAAAATAAAGGGAATATCCACTTAGAAATGAGAGGTTTTGGAATATGAGTCTCATTAAATTCTCATTATTTACAGATGAAGCAGTTTAAATTACCTTGTATGTTATTTTTTAGGTGGCGGGTGTTTTTTTCAGAATTTTTTGTTTCATCCATTATTCTACAGGCAATGATTTTGTCATTTTAAGTGCCCAAATTTATAACAAGCATTTAATTATTTTGACAATACAAAGCAAAATGTCTCACAAAAGGAAGACACATTGGTTTTACAAAACTCTTGCTGAATTGACCAAGAGAAATCTTAAAATCTGAAAGTCTTGGTCAATAATGCCAAGGCCATTAGAAAATAAAAAGAATATGTAGAATTCAGTCATTCCTTTATAGTTCCTATTAACAGTCAATGTGGTAACAAAATAAAATGCTATAAATCCTTCTGAGTTAAGGGAATAAAAAGGCCATAACAAAGGTCAATTTTACTGCCATCAATTTGCAATGATGAGACAGTTGGTTGCCAAAGGAAGCAACAAAAGGCAATCCAGAATTATGGCATCTCTGAAAAAAAAATTTGCTACTGTGGCAAGAAGTACTTTGAGGAGATTTACACTGAAACCTATACTCTGCTCTTCTCCAAAATAATAATGTGAATTATTTACAAATTGCTCTAACCCTGTGCAGGGCAGTGCAACAGACAAATGCATTGTTATTTTGCAAAAAGAAAAAATAAGTAAGTAAATAAATGAACACATACACACACTATACTGAAGATGGAAAACATAATGGGTATTTGAAATATATGCAAAACTAAACAAGAGAAATGGTAGTTTTGTGAACAATTAATACTATCCATGATTACAATGTGCAAACAAAGAAACCATCAGGGGACAATTGCAAATAATGAGATGTAGGGGGTATTAATCCTTCTCTGAAATGGCAACAACACAATTTTTATAAAAACAACAGTCAAAACAATAGCACAAATTAGAAAGGTGGGAATGGCTGCTATTTGGGATTTTTTTCCACTAGGAAATTGAAAATTAAAACATCTTAGAAGGGTAAGTAAGTACCTTAATGACACTTCGAACCCCAACCTCTTCTCCTCTCTGCCTTCACTTGATCTATCTCCCAGTTTAAACTGTGCTTTTAGGCAAAATATCCAAAAGTTATATCCTAGTTTCTATCAGAACCATCTGTAAACATTCATTTGTATAACTGGCTTGCCAGCCAGTAGTGGCAGTTACCATACAAAGATGCTATCTGGTTAAGAAAAGTAAAACACCACATGGGATTAAAAAAGAGCACTCAAGTAAGAGGGTAGAGAAAAATTTATGTCCGAATTTTCAGGACTAATAAGTGGTTTGCATCTCTATTTATAATTATTATTTTCCTTGACAATGAAATGCATACTCAGTGTAGAAATTCAGAAGATAAAGAAATAAACACTGCAATAATTTAGTGCAATTATATATATATATTTCTCTAGATTTTTTTCTGTCCACATATATGTACTAGTATATATAAACATATTTTGGATTATACTGAAAATACTATTTTATAACCTGCAGTCATCACTTAATATTACATTAGAAATATTTTTCACATACCTGCAAAGTTTTCTATTAATTTCCCAAACCATAATCCTATATAATAAAAGCCTAATATGCAAATTGTCCCCTCCACCTGGAGTTTGATGATTTGCTATGACATGTGTTGACCACCAGGGGATGACATGGTACATGGTGGGAGTCAGTGATGCAATGCTGACCTCTGGCAGCAGTGGAGGTACTGTCAGCCTTAATGGGCCCCAATGAGAGTGGGACTGCAGTGGAATGGTGGAGCAGGTGAGCGGGCAGCACCAGGCCAAGGCAGGTACGTGCAGGGCCTGATGGCCCCACTGATCACCCCACACATGGGGACCAGTGGTAGCAGTGAGGGGTTGGGCCACCGCCTGGCACCCAGCCAGGCACTGAGGGAGCCAGGTGGAGCTCAATGACTCAGGGGTAAGGGGTACACAGGGGCCCAGGGCCCCAGGTGCTGCCCAGGGCCCAGAGGTCAGCTATCTGCCGTTCCTCATTAGATGCTCACACTTCAATCACCCGCCAGGCCTAGGGATCGCACACATGCATGAATTTTGTGCACTGGGCCTCTAGTTTATGTAAAAAAATCCCCTGTGTGGTCATTCAATAAGTATGTATGGAGCATCTACCATGTGACACAGTTCTAGATGTTAAAGTGGCAAAGATGATGAAGGCATATTCCCTGACTTCAGGAGTAACCTGATCATTAAACACCTCAATAATTTGCATCATAATTGCTTGCTGATCTTGAAAATGACTACTGCTTTCTAGAGTTCAGGAAAAGCTTTACAAAAGAAGTAACAATTGATACAGGTTTTGTAGAATCAATAGGTCAATTTGTAGAATGAAAGTTCACAGGGGAATCAAGTGGGGATGAGGATTTTAGATAGGGGAAGAGCATATATAAAGATATGGAGACAGGACATGATAATGGTGATGCCTCAGAAGAAAGATTATGTGCCTTCAATTTTTAAAAGTGTTAGTTATAATACTTACACACACCTGCAAAAGTGGTATGACAGACTTTCTCTGATCTGTGCACCTCCCCCTTTCTTCAGCACACCTGACTTTATATAAACACTGGTTTTATTTACACTTGTTCTTTCTAAGTGTGACCATGCCATCTGGATAGGGAAGAGAGACTATGAAGTAAAAACAGAACAACAATAACAACAACAACAACAAACAATCACCTCAAACACTTGCTGAACATTTTAAACAAATTCTATCAATTTAGAAGGAAGATGTAACTTAGCAACTGGCTTTTATTCTAAAATATACTGCTGCTGATTTTTAAAGAGAGGGAAAGACAAAATCTAATTTCTAAAACAATGTCACTAGTTAAAAGTGCAACAGATCCCAAACACATGTGTGTTCAAGGTTATCCGAAGAGCATTATCAGCTCTTGAAATCCACAGACTATAGCATAACAGATAGTAATGAACCTGGAAAGTTGTTTGAAGTTAAATGTAAAGAACTCTTCTGAGACTTTTGAACCTTCAGATCAAAGTCATATACAACATTTCTTTGGAGTTACTTGGATTTATCCTTAGATTGCCCACTTAGAGATAGTTCACCTAACTTTGGAGTTATTACCAACAGTCAACAATTTCAGTCTATTTCAAGATATGGTAGCTGGACTTCTAAGGCTTCCTTTCACCCACAACAATATTTCGTTCCCTGTAGAACTATTGATATGCCTTCTGTTCCATAAACACTTGACCCTTTAACCGGATCCCTCTGAAAACTTTTATGATATATTTTGTATAAAGCAGACCTAAAAACTTAGAAGAGCATTTCCAACAAGTATCAGATAAGCAAAATATTTACCTAGAAAGGGATAAACACGAAGTTCCCACAGATGACCCATGACGATGGACTCACAGCCTGGACTCACACACTACTCTTTTGAGACCTGAGCTGATCTTTCAAGCTTAAAGGAAGCTGTACTGGCAACTAGATCCGGAGCCATGCAAATGTTTGAGTTTGTCCCAAAGGAAAAAGAGCTGTAGCCTGTATTGCAAGGAATAAACTTATAAAGAAGAGCAGAGCAATTCCCACAATGAAACGACAAGCAAGATGATGCTGTCCTCTGATAAGTGCCACCTATTACTGCATTTGCCAATTTAATATGAATCATTTTAAGCTTTTAGTGACTGATAAGGGAATTAAATTTTACTTAGTTATTTCCATAGAAACTGAAGAGTTTGCAGAGTTTTCGCCTTTTGACTTACTGTACTTCTTAATCACATTTTGTCCGGAGCGGTTATAGGGTTAAGCCTCGGACTGACCTGCTGGCAAGGCCTCAAACAAATCCCAGCTTAAAGGGCACAGCCCCCTTGGCATAATTAAATTTGATCTTGTGACTGCTCCTAGATCTTTCCTGGGTAGCTAATGGGCTGTGGGAGGTTCAGCAAGTGCTGCCAAAACAAGTGAAACTTACAAGAACATTGTAAATCACCTTGTTTAACTCTGACTATAAAATAAAGCATCAGCTTGCAGTCTATGGTCTCAGTCACGCACAGAAGATCCATCTAGACCCAGCTTATTCTTCTTGTCTGTCTTTTCTTCATCCTTTGCCGGCCCTCCCTCAGGCTCGCTGAACCCTTGGCTGTCCTGGCTCAGCACAACATCTTACTAAATGCTACTTTCAAAGGACAGCACTGATTTTCAAAGAGTTGGAAATGGAAGCAGAAAGAGCCTGATGAAAAGAAATGAGTTATTACAGACTGCTATAGTATATTAATGGGCTGATATTTAAAAATTAAGTTAATGTGCTTATTATTGTGAACCAGGTTCAGAAAAGAAATGGACCAATATGTATTGTACACATAAAACTGCCTCCAGATTCCCACTTATGGTACACATGCCTACATATTTTTCAAGCTACTAAAGGAAACTCAAAATATTAGCAGCTGTGCAGGTTTATCTAGGAACAGAAAAATATGGAAAGAAAAAGAATATACTGCTACAGTCTTAGTATAAAATGAATAAAAAAACTGTAAAGTAGAAGCAATGGATTGTGGGGTTAGAGAATATGAAAATAAACAACTCCTTGTTTCTATAATGAAAGTTTATCTTGCTCATCATTGTGTGAATAAACAAGTAATCTTTTCTGCCAAAGAAGGGAGGTTAGGCAATCTCCATTTTGGCTTGAGTGACTTGCAGCTCCCCTGGGGACCACCATTTTGAAATGGCAAAGGTCCCTTTTTCCTTTAAATTAACCACTCATGCAAGAGTATGAGCCTAAGTTCTGACCAATCAAGAGTAGAGGGCAGGTGATGTACATCAGCCATAAAAGCCTGAAGAGACCAACTGCTCACTGTGATGCTGCCAGACCCTGTGTGTGCACACTCTCCTGCAGGCGTAAAGATATTTGCCTTGCTGTCTGGCTCTCAAGTATCCTTTGTGTTCTACCAGGACCCCTGGTTTTGGGGCTTGCCTTAATTCTAACATCATGCAGATAGTTGATGATAGAGTCACCTAGAGTCTATATCAGTAAAAAGGCCACTTCTACTTCTCAGCTCTCTCTCTCTCTCTCTCTCTCTCTCTCTCTCTCTCTCTCTCTCTCTCTCTCTCTCTCTCATCTCTCCCACCCTCTCTTCTTTTTATTTATTTGTCTATATTTCTCTATCCTCATTGTGCATGTGAGTCTGTCTCTTTCTGTCTTTTTCTCTCTCTGTGTGTATCTGTGTCCATCTCTGTCACTTGCTCTTTCTCACCTTCTCTTTTTTTTTCTGTCTTAAAGGCCCTTTCTCTCTCCCTCCTCTCTGTCCCTTACCTCAGACTGACTTTTCTGCTTTCAAATACACAAAAGCCAACAAAAAAGCCCTAGCCCTTATTTGCATTACTTCCCAGAGAATGAGGGATAATTAAATTAAGTCCAGATTTTAGATTTCAAAGAGAGATAATCTAATGGCTCCAGGTTGGATAAGGTATATATTTAGTCCAAACAACTGAGATCATAAAGGGACAATGGTGTCATCTTCTACTACAAACATGGCCCAACATATTGGGTAGGAAAAGCAAGGGCCATTTGCAGACAAGGGGGCATGGAAAGGGAACATCTCCTAATGCCAGTATTACTGCCTTCATGAAAGCTTTCCCAACTAAGCTAGTTCAAAAAGATGTCCCACTTAGCATATAAGTATATGCCACTTACTTTGACACTTGTTAGTTATATGACCTTGAGAAAGTTAGGTGACATGATTTGTGACTGAAGTCAGCACAGGGTCAATATGCAATAACGACATTATTGCTCTTACTTACTACATCACTCAATGCTATCCCTTTGAGGTTCTGATTTTGTCATCTGTGACTGATCTACTAAAGGGCTTAATATCAGTGCTGTGGCCTCCAGAGTATCGGATATAGTGCCAGACACAGAACAGGTACTCAGAAAATCCCTATTGATTTATCAATTATGTAAATACTTTTAGGGACCTAAAAACTGAAACCCAAATAAATGTGTTGTATTTCTTATCTCATGCTGTAGAGAGGATTCTTAATGGAAGAGAGAAACTATGATCATATATCAAACAGGTAAGTAAAGGTAGATTGGGCCCAAGAGACTATAAATTGTTTAGGAATTTTCCTTTGCTCCTAGAATAACAGATTTCTAGGTTGACTATAGAAGAATAATTGCTGGAACAGACAGTATTATTCACATACATATTAATGTCATAAATATTTTACCTGCATTGATTTCAGTAGTCTCAAGACTTCTGAAACATGATTTGGAAATGTTTAGAGTAAGACCATAACCCCATCATATAATCCTTCCAATATCTACAACCATACACAAAATATAAACTTCCTAAGAACAGGGCACTTGTCTGTTTTGTTCCTTGCTGTATCTCTAGCATTGACCACAAAATCATAGCATAATAGATGCTAAATGCATGCTAGCAAAATGAGTGAATTAACAAAATTAATTAATAAATCCTAACTCCATCTCCAGTAGACCCCACTTTGTGGGTATATAGCATGAGGCCTCTGCAGATGCACAGATCAACACCCCATGCTTTGTTTAATGCTGTGTGGTATCATCTTGAAATCCTTCGTCATTTTAAAAAAGGGGTCTACATTTTCATTTTGCACTGGGCCATCATTTATTTTACCAGTCTTGCTTTTCCAGGTAAATGAGTAATACTGGGTGATCATTAGGCACTCAGTACTTACAGTAGTAAACTCAAATGTCTTAATCTGCTCAAGCTACTATAACAAAATACCATGGACTGGATATCTTATCAACACAGAAATGTATTTCTTTCTGGAGGCTGTGGGTCAGAGATAGAGATACAGCATGGTCTGATGAGGACCCTCTTCCAGCTTGCAGACTTATCTTTGTATCCTTACATGGTGGAAGTGGTGAAGGATCTCTGTGGAGTCTCTTCCCTAAGGTCATCAACATCATTCATTAGGGTCCCACCTTTGTGGCCTAAGCACCTCCCAAAGGCCTCTCTCTCAATGCTATTATATTAGATATTAATATTATGGCATATAAATTTTGAGGGTACACACATTTATAAACCACAGCACCAAGAAAACAGCATCAGTAATGAAGATGCTTACACAGAAACAGCTGTGAAGTCCCCATGGAGATGCAGACCCACAAAGTCATAGATATTGTAGGCCTGCCACCCATGTCTCCTAGATTTTCCTGGAAGTTTCTGCTTCACTATCCCACTTGGCTCTAGCTCTGCTTCTCAATGTGGATATCAACATTATGGACAAATTCTTATTGGTTTACTCAATTTCAGAGACCAATGATATCTCTTCTCCACCCATCCTATCTAATAAAAGAGTAATATGCAAACTGACCATCACTCCAAGACACAAGATGGCCACCCCCATGTGGTCAAAGATGGTTGCCCTCATGTGGACACAAGATGGCCGCCACAAGATAACCTGTAGGAGAGGGCAGTTGTGGGCAATTGGGGGTGACCAGGCTAGCAGAGGAGGGTAGTTGGGAGAGCCAGGCCTGCAGGGTACAGCAGTATGGGGAACCTGGCCTGCAGGGGATGGCAGTTAGGAGTACCAGGCCTACAGAGGAGGTCAGTTGGGGCAGGGACCCAGGCCTGCAGGGCTGGGCAATTGGAGGGGATCAGGCCTATAGAGGAGAGCAGTAGGGGTGACCAGGCCAGCAATGGAAGGCAGTTAAGGGTGACCAGGTCAGCAGGGGAGGGTAGTGAGGGTCAATTGGGCTGGCCAGGGAGCAGTTAAACATCAATCAGTATGGTAGGGGAGTGGTTACAGGTGACCAGGCTGGCAGGCAGAAGTGGTTATAGACAATCAGGCACAGGCAGGTGAGCAGTTGAGAGCCAGCAATCCTGGATTGTGAGAGGGATGTCCAACCATACATTTGGGACTGATCCTAAATGGGTGGTTGGACAATTCTTAAGGAGTCCCAGATTGGAGAGGGTGCAGCCTGGGCTGAGGGACAACCTCCCCACCCACCCTGCAAACTCTTGCATGAATTTCATGCACTGGGCCTCTAGTTTATATATATATATAAAGAGGTAATATGCTAATTGGTTCTAATAGTGTCCCAGTCACAACTGATCAATTGGCAGGAGCTGGTGGGTGGGGATGGAGGTGGGGGTTTCCACCCATAGTGCAGGCACATGCAGGCCTGCCCAGAATTAACATCATGCTGCCTAGGAGACAGCATGGACAGAAGCATGCACAGGCAAGAGCTGCTGGGTGGGGACAAGGGCAGGGTCTTGAGCCACTGGAACATGAGGCTGCCACTGGGGGCAGTCCCCCTGGCAGATCCATGGACAGATTGGTGGTGTCACCCAGCCTGAAAAGGGGGCATCAGGATAGGGGCTGAGCCTCAGCAGAGAGCTCTCAGCACTCCTGCACCAGAGTCTGAAAGCACGAAGATGAAGGGAGAGCACATAGGCAATTAGGAGGTTTAGGCCAGGAGAGGAAAGCAGATAGGCAGTTAGGGGGATCAGACAAGGAGGGGAGAGCAGTTACAGTCTGCAGGCTAGCAGGAGAACAGTTAGGGGCATCAGGCAGACAAGCAGGTGAGAGCTTAGAAGCCAGTGGTTTTGGGTTGCAAGAAGGATCCCAGATTGGAGATAGTGCAGGCCAGGCTGAGAGACCCCCACTCACCTTTGCACAAATTTCTTGTACCAGGCCACTAGTCTTTCATACTAAAGCTTAATGTTGTAGTCATTACCTTTGTGTTTTAATTAGAGTTTGTAGTTTGGAATATTTATTTGTTTATAAGAAGTCAATAGGCTTCTATCAAAGGCTTCAAAACAAAGCAAGCAATTTGGAATTACCTGCAATTCCAAGACATGTCACCTAGTAAGTTCTGACAAATTTTAGGGTGAATGCTGACATATTAAATCCCCAGTAGCATGAAGAGTTAATAGGAAAAGTTTTTAAAATCAATCTATACTTAATAACATGCATCCAACTTGACATGTTTTTCTTTTCAAGTATCATTTTCATTATTTTTTTTATTTTAATAGAGTGGTGATCTTCAATGCAAGTCCCTGTTTCTGAACATAATATATGTTTTCATTTCAATGAAAATTTGTTCTTGTCACATAGGAACCTACTATTATTAGATTCTATTGCAATAACTTATTAATATAATTCTATTAACTGATGGCACACTAGGCATAGAAAAATATTTGATACTGAATAAATAATTTTGCTTCAGAATTTTAGCTCTTTTAAGATTATTTGGAAGCATTAATAATTATTGTAAAAGTGTTGTCATAGAAAAGAATAGGGCAACTATTTGAAACTAACCAAGACCACTAGTATGCCTATGTTAACAATTTTGAATTTACTTATTAGTTGCAATCTTCTGCTAGTCTATCACATCCTAAATGTATTAAAATTACATGAAGAACTCAAGATATTAAAAAATCAAGTTAATGTGTAAGAATGGTAATTATCTCCATCCACAAATCTACCCATCCATTCTTAAGTTCTTTAAGTCTTGTATTTATTTATTTTTTCATCCTTCTTGATCCAAAATAATATCCCAGTTCAATTTCTAACTCTTTTAAATATTACCTAGTTTTTCTTGGTCCAGTGTAACATTTCTGAAGAAGTCAAATGAAGGTATTAATCTTTTTGGAAACTAATTGACCAAACATCTCTGTTCTACCAGCTCTCCTGTCATGACTTGTTCACCTTTCCTTTCCTTTGTTCTTATAACTTACTAGAAGCCCAGTGAACGAATTCATGCACCAGGAGGGTCCTTCAGCCTGGCCTCTAGGATCAGTTTGAAACTGGTTCTCTGACATACACTGAAGGGTCCCAGATTGCAAGAGGACTCAAGCCAGGCCAAGAGACCACAATGATGCACGATCGAGGCCAGGGAGAGATGCAGGAAGTTGGCCAGCTGGGGAGAGACTGTGAGAGGGCCCAGGGTATGTGAAGCTGGTGTTTCTCAGTCCTAATCAACTGGACACCAGCAGCAAGCTAACTATTGGTAGGAGCATATACCCCCCTGGTGGTGAGTGCATGTCATGGTGACTGATTGACATGTCCACTATCTGCCCCCTGGGTGGTCAATGCATATCATAGTGAGCAGCAGTTGAGTGGGTTTAGCATATTATGTTTTGCTTAGTTGAAGGGCCAACCAGATGACCAGATACTTAGCATATTAGGCTTTTATTATATAGGATAAATGTTATTGTTCTTGTTCCAGCATTAAGAAGGATTCAACAATCTGGAGAAAGCCTGTGTGTAGATTAAATAAGAGTCCAGAGAGGAAAGATAATTTTGAAAGGCATTGAGGATCAGAGGAACTTCAACTAAAGGAGCTAAAGTTTTCTTTGTCTCAGGGCCCTTGCTTTTTATTAACACAATTTGTCCTAAAGCAAGGGGGAGATGATATACTTAAAGGGTAGGGTACAGAAGCATTTTCAGATTGGAGAATTGTCTTCAGCTATCCAGGTGTTTGGCCAACAGGAGGCAATAACAGCAGATTGAGATACCCTGAGATGTTTGACAGCAAACAATCATCCTATTCAGGTTTGGAAGAAGTGACTTTCAACCACTCCAATAGGTGACTACATATGTGACTCAGCCCTCGTTGAGCCTACAAGTTTCATTAACCTTTTAATGAAAATCTTGTAATTATGACATGCTGGAATTGGCTTCCAGCATATAAGTCTAACCTGAGCATTTAGCATCCTGGACAAAGAATGCTAAGCTCAATTTTCTAAGCCAGTTAAACTAAAAATAGCTTCAATTTACAAATACAAGGACAAATGTTGAAATAGGAAGAAACTCTGTGTGTGTGTATATATATATATATATATATATATATATATATATACACATACACACACACACACACACACACACATATATATATACATATACATATATGTATATGTATATATATATGTGTGTGTGTGTGTAGCCCAGTGCATGAAATTTGTACTAGGTGGGGGATGTGTCCCCTCAGCCTGGCCTGTACTTTCTCCAATCTGGGACTCCTCGAAGACAGCCTTGAAAACCAATAAACTTACAATAACTATTTGTCAAATTAAGTCATATATAAATGAGTGTTTATCAACAAGTTGCCTATGCTCTTCTCTCAACAATCTGAGTCCCTGGATGATAACATACCACACTATGGCAAAGTTAGTAGGTCAGTGCAATGGATTATGGCTAGTTTTTTTATTTTGATTTTAGTAATACTGCTCAATCAAAAAAGTTAATTCCTAATTTGACTATGGTTAATAATTATTTAAGATAATGAACTAAATCATATTTAAGACTGTGTTTTGGGATTTATAAGAAACTTTGACTGCTTTTAAGATTAATGTATAAGGCACTAAAAGCCTTAGAATCTGAATGTGGAATAGCTTTAGCCAGTGATCTGAGTTAATGAGGCTATTAGGTGATTCACCTTGAATTTTGCCTGAAGTCATTAGTCACAGAATTATTTTGAAGAATTGTTCTGTTAGTGATTATGAAGCAAATAGGAGATTTAAAATCAAGGTAAATTCAGTTTTCTTTTACAATTAAACACTACTTTGATCTCTATCTATAATTAATGTACTCTAATTATTCTTACTCTGAGACAAAAAAAAGTGAAACTATAAAGGTATACAATTCAACAAATGTGTTTGGAAACATAAGTACAAATGGAATTACATGGCTACTGACCAGGAGTGATACATTATTTTGTCTTAATAAAATGAGAATTAATAGATTCTACCTTCCCCACTTAAATTCTCTTCATTGCTTAAAACTCTTTTATTTTCTAATTCTATGATAGTAGACCCCCATCCTTAGAAATGCTTCTCATTTAACAAAAGGCCTCCATTTGAGAAAAAAGATTTCTGTTTATATTAGTTTCACTGGATCCAATAACATTTCCTTCAAAGTTGTGTGTTAATGAATCATAGTGTAGTCATCTTGTAAAAGAGTCCCATCTAATAAAAGAATCCCAAGTTTCAAAGTGTAATCCTCTAAAAGGAGTACCTGTGAAATGTTTGACTTAACTCAGCACACTTGTTTCTTTATTTTATGATGTCCTGATACCTTGTGATATTATCATATCATAGACCCATCAATATTACTTGCACTGTTATTTCAACTTGGCATATTATCTTATCCAACAGCAATGATCGATCATCAACATGAAAAATGAGAAGGCTCAAAAATCCTGGGCTTCATTCTATTCTCAAATATGGAGTTCCACTTATCTATGAAAATGTGTTACTACTGCTCAGGAGGAGACACACCTAGCTATCCAATTCACATGATGTAGAATATTGCAACCTGGCCAGCAAAACGTGGGCTGTGATTCTCAGAAAAGAAAAACAATGCTGTTTATTGATAGTTCGTTCACATGGTAAAAGGAAAATGAAAACTTGGGATAGCTATCATACTTTGGTCTGATTCCAATAGTAGTATTAAATGAGTAAATGCACAAATTTATATTATTTTTTAAAATATATTTTATTGATTTATTACAGAGAGAAACGAAGAGGGATAGAGAGAAACATCGATGAGAGACATCCATCAGCCGCCTCCTGCACGCCCCCTACTGGGGATGTGCCCACCCAAAACCAAGATACATGCCCTTGACTGGAATAGAACCTGGGACCTTTCAGTCCGCAGGCCGATGCTCTATTCATTGAGCCAAACCGATTTCGGCCCTATTTATATTCTGAAAGATAATAGGATGCAAGGAAAATCATTCAAATCATAATTTACTTATCAGAATGTCGGGGTTGTTGACTCACTATAATTTTGATGTTTTAATGACTTACCGAAAGCATACTATGTACTCATAGAGTGTTAACATTGGAAAGACAAAATATCAAATAGACTAGGGATCTCCATTTTATAGAATGTGGATTAGAACCCTCATTTCCTTAGAATCTATTGACTGTTCCTCTAAGACTGATTTGCTTATTTGGAAACACAAATACCACATATATACTATGCATGTACAGTGTTTATGTAAATGAAAAGCATCACCTTCAAACAAAGGAATATAATAAGCAAATAAAATTGGCCAATAAGTTACTAATCAATAGCCTTTAAGTTTCACCACCCATGAGCACAGGCAGAAGTACCCTTTGCAGTTGACTGACTCCTGAAGCTATTACAGATTTGTCCATTTGAAATAAGCCAACTTTTGGTCTTCTCCCTAAGAATGAATGAATGAATAAATAAATAAATAAATAAATAAATGTGTTTACATTCTTCTACAATGTATCTTGTGTGAGATGAAACAATTCTCAGGATTTCATCACTACATGTTTAAAGATTTTAGCCAAAATTTGAACAGTTCTCATTGATGGTGTCCAAGAAAAGAACAAAAGAAAAAATAAATGCAAGAAAATATTTAACCCAAATAAAAAGCATTGTGGACCATTTGGGGAAATTTACTAATGTAAATTTCAAAATATACTTCATGCTTTGACTTTGTTTTTATCTTTCTGAATTTTCCTCTTAATAACCTGTCATTTACCTAGCTGTTTCATTATTTTTGCCTCTTCCTAATATGCTCCTTATTACTACACATATTTTCAAAATATACGTATGAAAGATAATGTCATTGGACTGGAACACTGTCACAGTTCCCTGTTGCTAGATAAATGCCAAGGTAAAGCTAGACATTTACTGAAAGTAAATGTCGAGGCAAATTGAGAAACATTGATTGTAAGAAAATGTTCTAAAACAGTAGCTTCATTTCTGTTGTACCAAATGATGCATGTTGATGTAATCATTTTCTTTAATAGATTTTAGTACAGTCAAGTTAAAGTACCTTACAGGATAATAGAACAACTACATTCTGACTGTTGAAGAGAACCAAATTTGGCACAATATGCAGCCAATCCAACAGCCATTCATATGTAATAAGCACAGTTTCTGCACCACCAAGTGATATATCCCATGGTTTCTCATTAGCAAGGACTAGTTATAACCCAACTGTACAAAAAGACTGGATATGGCACAATTTAGTTAGAAGGGGAGAAACCAAGATGGCAGCATAGATGAATACCTAAACTACTGCCTTACACAACAATTTCAAAACTACAGCTAAAAGACAGAATGGACATCATCCAGAACCACAGGAAAGCTGACTGAGTATAAATTCTACAACTAGAAGGGAAGAGAGGGGCTCACGGAAGACAGAACCTTCTGACTGCACTGAACTCCAGTTCCAACTGCACTGAACCTGTTTCAAGTTAGACCCTGGGGACCAAGATTCATACAGATCCCCGGAACACACACGAAATTCAGGGGAGCCGCAGAAGTCAGAGGTCTGGAGGCACAGAGAGGACTACAACAATTACTGAGGAACACTGACACTCAGGGGCCTCATAGGGCTGGACTGACGGGAAGCCAAGGCTGACTGCTCAGCCCTGAGACTCTGCACCATCAAAGCTGAGCACAAAGGCTTTTGCAATTTTGAAAGTCTTATATCATAAGGCTGACTCCAACATAGAAGTTCTCCTGGAGTAGACACAGCTAATCCCCACAGCCAATTGGCCTGGAGGTCAATTCCCTTCAGGAATACCAACAACAATCAAGACTTAACTACAACAAGGCTATATACACAGTCCACAAAGAGGTGCACTAAGCGTGTCCACCTCAGGTAAATGGGGAGGCAGCTAAAGAGCTTCACAGATAAGAAAATGCTAAAGGAGTTCATTAACACCAAACCAGTATTATATGAAATGCTGAAGAGGAAGAAGAAAAAGGTAAAGATAAAAATTATGAAGAACAAATACATATTTATCAACAAGTAACTCTAAAAATCAAGTGAAATGAAAATCTGATGAACAGAATAAACTGGTGAATATAATAGAATCATGGACATAGAAAGGGAGTGGTGGATAGAGCGTCAGCTTGCGGACTGAAAGGTCCCAGGTTCGATTCCGGTCGGAGGCATGTACCTTGCTTGCGGGCACATCTCCACTGTGGGGCATGCAAGAGGCAGCTGATCGATGTCTCTCTCTCATAGATGTTTGTAACTCTCTATCTCTCTCCCTTCCTCTCTGTAAAAAAATTAATAAAATGTATTAAAAAAATAAAAGAAAGGGAGTGGACTGACAATTCTCAGGGGGAAAGGGCTGAGGGGGATGCAGGGAGAGACTGGACAAAAATCATACACCTATGGATGAGGACAATGGGAGAGAGGTAAAGGCAAAGGGTGGGGTGGAAACTGGGTGGAGGGAAGCTATGGGGGGAATAAAGAGGAACAATTGTAATAATCTGAACAATAAAGTTTTATTAAAGAAAATAAAAAATAAAAATATAAACATACACACACATACGTGTGTGTGTGTATATATATGTGTGTGTGTGTATATGTATATGTATATCCTATCTAATAAAAGAGTAATATGCAAATTCACCTTCACAGTAAGAAACACAATGGCCACCTTCAAGTGGTTAAAGATGGCTGCCCCCATGTGGACACAAGATGGCCACCACTAGATGGCCTGCAGGGAGGGCAGTTGTGGGAAGTTAGGGGTGACCAGGCCAGCAGAGGAGGGCAATTATGGTTGACCATGCCACCAGAGGCGTGTAATTGGGGAATCTAATAAAAGAGTAATATACAAATTGACTGTTGCACCAAGACACAAGATGGCCAGCCCTTGTGGTCAAAACGGCTTCTTCATTTGGACACAGGATAGCCACCTCAAGATGGCCACTACAAGGTGTCCTGCAGAGGAGTACAGTTGGGGGAGACTAGGCCAATAAGGGAAGGCTGTTGTGGGGGACCAGGACTGCAAGGGAGAGCAGTTGGGCGGGGGAGGCTTCAGGGAGAGTAGTTGGGGGAGACCAGACCTAAAGTGGAGGACAGTTCAGGGGACCCAGGCCTGCAGGGAAGGGCAGTTGCAGGAGGGTAGGCTTATAGGGGTGAGCAGTTAGCGGGGAACAGGCTACAGGGGAGGGCAATTGGTAGGGGACAAGATCTGCAGGGGAGGATAGTTGGAAAGGACCCAGTCTTGCAGGGAAGGGCAGTTGGGAGCCAGCAGTCCTGGATTGTTAGAGAAATGTCTGACATCCCTCAAGGAGTCCCAGACTAGAGAGGCTAGAGACTGGGCTAAACGACACCCTCCGCCCCGTCCCCCCCCCCTCCCACCCTCTGCACGAATTTCTTGCACTGGGCCTCTAGTATATATATAATTTAAAAAGAGAGATGGCTAAGCAATTTGCCTGCTCTTACAGATAACTAAATGTGGCAGAACAAGTGTACAAAAATGAAAATCTAGTCCAGATTTTCAAAATGCAATGTTTTGACCTTTCAAAAATTGGCTTCTGAAATACACATTTGCTATTTTGAAAACACGTCCAAATTTTCATAAAGATGACAGACAGCTCATTGAGCAAATTCTAATCCAGGATATTCAACTTAGCACAGTAGGACATACAAGCTGGCCTAAGTGATAGCCCAAGGGCGATCCAAAACAAGAGCCTTCCCTAGAATTAAGAAGAAATATGTTTCACTAAAAAAAATTTTCTAGTGTACAGGAAATATGAAGAAAACAGAGCAAGGTCATTTCACTGGAGACCAATTTTGTTTAAAGAGAATACCAAACAAATTTAATGCCTTAAATTTCTTCAGTGTTCATAAATCTAGAAATAGAATGAGCATACTAGTATATTTAAAACACTTCTTTCAAATGTCCAAGTTCTAAAAAGCAAAGACAATAAAAGAAACAGAATTCACTTAAAAAAAATTCATTGCTTTTAGATAAAACAAAAATAACAGAGGTTGAAAATGTAAAAATACAATTTTATTTAACTTTTCTGTTCATGGGAAAGGAAATAATACACAGAAAGACACAAGTAGCATAATGTGTGAGTGTGTGTGTGTGTGTGTGTGTGTGTGTGTGTGTGTGTTATGGATTAACTAGTATATCACATTCACTGCCAAGAACACTCTAAAGAAGTTACATCAGTTTTCTTGGATTTTACACACAGTCAGATTTCTATTTGCACGCCTGTATACATTGTATAGTAATTTAAAATAATAAAGTTTAGGTAACCAATATACTCACCAGCTAGATGAGTTTTAAATAATCTTGGGAAAAAAGACATTTGATCTTCTTAATTATTCATTTCTGTATCTCCAAAAGATGGATAACAACAGCACCTATTTCATAGGACTGCTCTAGAATTAGAACAAGTCTGTTAGACACTGAGGCTTCAAACAACACTGAGCAATGGATGCTAGTCTATCCCCATCTGCTTGGAAGGCGAAAGGCCATTGATCCCAGCCTCTGGGAGTGCCATGTGGTTTAAACACAGGTTTCTCCCCATCACTCTGTCATAATAAAGCCCCTACTCACCCATTTTTCCTTTTCTATATTTATTGAGTCAGACAGAAGAATCTTTTGAAGTAAACTTTCCAAAATAAAACAAAACAAATAAAGCGAAACTTTTTCTTCCTTTTTCATCTTTTGTCTTAGCCTGCTGAGAAAGGAGACTTGTTGTTGAGTTCTCTCCCTTCCTGTTTCAGGAGCAGTAATAAGAGAGCTGTCAGGCCTCCCAGATTAGGTCTGCACTGCCTACAAACCTTAATTTAGGATTTTACTATTGTCTTGAAAGGGAGTTGTCAGATAGAAAACCCTTCTAAATTTTTCCTAAGAAATTATAAATTGCTAGAAACATGAGTATATTTTAGATATCTGTCTTTTAAGAATTTAACATCAGCATAAAGGAAAATGATCAGTTGTCTATGCACAAGGATAATTGATTTGATTTTTAACTTTAAATTTAGATATTCAAGCAACTTTGTGTATGTTCAGATTAAAATAAAAAATAAGGCAAGAGATACATGAGTGAGCTTGAATCTTGAATCAGATTAATATAGTATCCTTTGATCATTCACATAAAATGTATTTCTCAAACTCAGCTAAACATTAAAATCACCAGGAATATTTTTTTTGTTTTTGTTTTTAATTTATGAATGCATGGGATCACCTCATCAGAAGTTCATATTTTATTTGGTTTGGGTAAGTCACAGTTATGAATATTTTAAAAGATTCCTAATCGAATCCTATGTGCTACCGATTTTAAAACAAATGATCAAAGGGGTCGTCTTAGAGTTTGTCTTCATTTTAGAGGTCCTGAAATTATTGTAAAAAAACAGGTGTTCAGTCGTGTACCTACCTGCCTCCATCAAGTTACATGTAAAAAACTAATAAATTGTGGCAGAAGAAGGAGGAGGAGGAGGAGGAGGATAAGGAGGAGGGGGAGGAAGAAAGGCTTACTAGAGAAGCCATGGTTGTTATTTTATTTTTTGTGTCTATGTTGAGATTTGGATAGTTTTATGTTGAGAACAGAGGGGAAATATACTAATGGACTCCACTCATTGGCAAATAGAACTAACACCTGTCACACAGGCTAACCCTGTTCTTTATTAGGATAACTCTTGTTTAACCTAGTTAGTATACCAGGGTTATGATGTAAATCTCTGTGCTATATACAGCTTGATACAACTGAATTCTAAAAATTTCTTTGGGAAGGACCTCACTCTTGTCAAGATAAGAACATCCAAACCTGTAGAGAATTTTTATAAGAGTTTATTTGAACCAAACTGATGACATTTGTCAGGAAGCAAGATCTCACATGCTCCAGAAAATGACAGCTTGCAATTTCTTTTATGTATTTGGAATTTAGGAGGGCACAGTAAGAAAGATTAAATGGAGGTGGGAGAACGCAAGATGAGGCTTAGATTGCAGGTAGATAATAAGATTATGTGCTCCCTTGAGGGTGGTTATGCCTCCCAGGGGTCTGAAAATGTGGTCTGGCATTTCAAAGTTGTGTTAACCTAGATGCACAGGAACAATGGACAGATTTTGTTTAAGGCAAAGATAAACCTTGTACTAAAAGTTATATGTCTGGAGAGTGACTGTTCATCATGACCTGCCCATTTCAGAATTTAAGATTAGTTCATCCTGTGAGGTTACTTTCTGTCACTGGACTTGTCAGTTTTATTACAGAACTGCTTTTTTGGGTCCACATTGTAAATATTCTACATTAATGGTTTTCTGTTTTTGGTGTGTCCACATCACAAAACATAGCCATTATTATGACTATATAGCTTTATTGATCACATAGATTCTTATCTTCAAAGGACAGTACTTTGGTTTATTTGGAGTTTTGAGCTGGTCTGTGTATGTTACGAAAGACAATACAGAAAAATGCTGCTCTGGTTCAGTACTTGAGGTGATCAATGTCATAAACAAGTCAAAGTTTACTACTGCTTTCCTTTAGATTGTGCATTTTAATTTCTTAACAATCTAACATGCTCTGGTAGCAATGGGCAAGTTTTAAATCTCAAACTGAGTTAGACCTCTCACAAGCATGGTATCAATATGTTTTTAGAGTTCATTTATCTCCATTACCTTTGTGAGAACACACAGGTTATGATAGAGTCATTACAAAATAGCTTGGAATTATAGTAATTTGAATCTGGACTGCTATGAGGAATAAAATGTGGCAAAAGAGACAGTGTGCATGCAAGTTCTAGACATTCACCCCAAAAGGCTTAGCACACTTCTGCTCTCTCCCTCTCTAGGAGTCCAGCTCCTCTCATGAAAATGGGCTTGAATGAGACTATTGGAGGATGGGAGGCCACTTAGAGGAAAACTCAGCTGTCTTATTCTAGAATAGCCTGCAGCAAGCAGACTTCCATGTAATTGCAAACTCCTGAAGGAGCCCAGCTGAGATCAGTTAAACCTAATGAAACCAGAAGACCCACCCAGCATACCTGCATATTCATAAAATAAATAAATGCTTTATGTTTAAGGGACTGGATTTTGTTGTTATTTGTTACATAGCACTTACATGACAATAGACAACTGATATCTAGATCACCCTATAGGTGGTGGAAATGGCACCAGGTGTTAGACAGTGGGGTCAGACTAAGACCTGGGTTCAGCAACCTCTGTACTTGAGTTCTGGCTAGGAAAGAAGTCAGGCCAGGACTCCAACTATAAGAGAACATCTATACTAATAAAAGGGTAATATGCTAGACTGGAGACTTTCCAGGAGACCTTCCAGATGTCCTTCTGGACAAAGCCATGGTGGCAGGCCCAAGATATAGGCAATCAGGCCTGTGGGGGGAAGTGGGGAGTGGAGTTGATGGTGAGCAGGATGGTAGTAGGAGGTGGGGGACAGTTGGAAGCAAGCAGGTCAGCAGGTAGAGTGGTGAGAGGTGATTAGGCAGGCAGGCAGGTGAGCAGTTAGGACCTAGCAGTCAGATTGCAAGAGGGATGTCCCAGATTGGAGAGGGTGCAAGGTGGGCTGAGGGACACCCCCCTTATGCACAAATTTTGTGCACTGGACCACTAGTTTATTTATAAAATCACAGAGGTAGAAGTAAATTAAAGAAAAAAATGGGCTTAGGAAACAAATTATAGAGGCAAAGGAAGGACTATTGGAGCTTGGAAGTGAGGAAGATAATGTTAGAAATAAGGCAAACCCCCCATGTCAGGGATCCTGAAGAAATACGAAACATACTCAGGAGCCAGGCAGCAAGGCAAACATCTTTAGTTCTATGTAGAAGGGTGTGCACACATGGTCAGGCAGGCTGCTCTGGTTTATAATCCCTTACGCACATGACCTGTCCTTTTCTCTGGATTGGAGCTCAGGCACAAGGTCTTTCATGATTGGCTAATTCAAAGGGAAGTGTTGGCCTTTGCTGTTTCAAGATGGCAGCCCCCAGGGGAGCTGCAAGCCATGCAGCCAACATGGCAGCTGTCTAAATTGTTCTTTGATAGAAAAGATGACTTGTTTATTCTCACAATAATAAGGGAGGAAGAGCAAACTGGGTCCTCTGATCTAGGGGTTTTAAGGGTGGAGATTTTTAGGGGAGGTCCCAAGGAAGATCTCAATAACATATCCGGCAACTTTCTATGTATTTCCTTTCAAGGTCAGATCTCTACTAGTTGATAGGTGTGTGCCAGGGCAGGGAGACATTAGTCAATGCATCTGGTCCTGAGGTCAGCCTTGATGCCACTGGTCTGATTTTGCTGCTTCTCTGTGCCTGGAGCTGAAATAAAACAGACCTACATTTTATCTCAAGGGAGGAAAAGTCAGGGGGTCCAAACATTATGACCAGTGATATGCTAGAGGAAAAAAGGTCACCAGAAGGGTGAGATCCCACCCTACAATTGTCCTTTGCTCATCACTCAGGGCTTTTTGCCCTGGTGACTTTTGGTAACAGACCCATTGTACTTGCTCTGCTCTTGTCTTTCTAACTGCCCACCACAATCTGATTTGTAAACATCTAAAATACAAGACACAACCTTTCCAAATGCCCACTGAAATACAATTTCTATACATTTCATGAATCACAAGAAGAAAGCAAAGAGTGTTTATCTGTTCACTCTCAATCATATGCTTCCACAATTATAAACCAAATTTACTTATATGTGATTTAATTGTAATTATAGTGGCCAGTCATAAAAAAAAGAAAAAGACAATTAGTTTTGAACATAGAGCACATTCAGGCTAGAGTCAGTGTTGTTTTTATCATACTGCACTTTCATATGTGCCTGTGTCACAGATTTCACTGTTCATGTTTCCTCTATCTACTTAGTAAAACCCAAGCACCCTCAAAGAATAAAGTAGATTGCTTAGTTTCTGATAGCATATGTTACTACCAGAACACTCTGACCCTGACATTCTGAACTGTTTTATAGCCTCCCTAAGTGCCATTGTCGGCCAAAATAGTTTGGGGATGGGACAAGGAGACTGATTACTAAATAAATAAGGAGCCTGAAGTAGATACTATTGAACTCATTTTGCCTTTTGTCCAGAACATGTGATTCCTAAACCTAATCACCGATCTGTATCATAAACTTTATTAAAAGCTAATAATATGATAGCTATGGAAGGGAAAATGGTCATTTCAGGTTTATGGATGAAACAGGGCTTTCTCACATGGCTTTTTCTCCTTTAGTGCTGTTTGTTCAACTCATTATTTTCTAATATGTACAAAACATCTACCTTGCAAAATGATGAGTACTGGAAGACATATTTTTAAAGGAAATTTACCAGTAGTCCATTTCAGAGAGAATTCTAACTGCAGTTGGACTTACTGCATTTTCATCTAACAACTGCAAGTTCTGCTGTGTGATTTTGGCAGGTTTAGAGCACCACTGTGTGGTCCATTGGTGAGTATGTGAATATGTATATGTAGTTATCAAATACATTATCTGTAATAATAAAAGCATACTATGCTAATTAGACCAGATGTCCTTCCAGATGTCCTTCTGGATGACCTTCCAGACAAAGCTGGGGCTGCAAGAAAAGCCTGGGTCCTGGGTGCCAGAGGGAAGCTGGTGCTGGCAGCCAAGGGAAGGAAGGCTAGGCCTACTCTTCCATGAATTCCATGCATCAAACCTCTCTCTCTCTCTCTCTCTCTCTCTCTCTCTCTCTCTCTATATATATATATATATATATATATATATATATATATATATATGTGTGTGTGTGTGTGTGTGTGTGTATCCTATCTAATAAAGAGGGGATATGCTAATTGACCATCACTCTGTCACAAAGATGGATGCACCCACAGCTGAGGCCAAATTCCTATAAGGAGCCTTAAGAAGCAATCAGCAGGGACCTGAGGCTACGCCCTATCCCACCCAGCATAGAGCTTGATAGGGGACCTCAGGTTACATCCCCCACCTGTCAGAGCTTGACAAGGGACCTCAGGCCATTCCCTCCCCACCCTGGCATCAGGCTGGGGGACCTCAGGCCACACACACCCAGCGCAGTGCCAGGCCAAAGGACTTGAGGACACACGCACCATCTGGCAGGGCTCAACAAGACACCTTCAGGTGCACTTCCTGTCTTGGTGCTGGGCTGGGGAACCTGAGGCTGCACCCCCCCACCCCCACCTGGTGGGGCTCAGACATTCTTCCCACCCAGTGGGGCTTGACAAGGGATCTCAGGCCATGTCCCCCACCTGGTGGAGCTTGATGGAGGATCTCAAGGCATGCCTCCCCGCCCCAGTCTGGGCTGGGAGACCTCAAGCTATGCCTTCTGTCTAGGCACTGCGCCAGGGGATCTGAGGCTATGCCCCCTTTCTGGCAGGGCTTGACAAGGGTGGGACTGGCCACATCTGGGTTTAGCCCAAGGGGGCAGGGCTGGCCAGGTCTGGGTCTCACGTGATTTTGAGGTGCATGTGGATGGGCAGAGACTTGACTCTGGGTCCCATGGTGTGCCCCAGAATCTAACATACATTTTACTAATTTTCTTTCATCTCTGATAGAAAAAGGGCAAATAAAAATATTAAATTATTTCCTCTAATTAATCCCCTTTTAATGTGCACAAATTTTGTGTGCCGGTCACTAGTGTATATGTACACACACACACACACACACACACACACACACACACACGACAAAAACAACAAAAATGATTGTGAAGTTTCTCTTATAAAAACAAGATCATTTGTTCACAAGACTATGAAATGCAAAGACCTTTGAGAAGAGTAAATGAAACTTTTGCAACTAATTGTGCGAAAACAGAAATAATTTGGTAGCTAATTTTAACAAATGGAAAAACACCCAGACCATTTTTTTTCCAAGGGATTCTAATCTTAATGCATTTTTCTATTGTGTTTCATCTGCATGTGGTACATTACATTTAATGGAAATCACACAGTCCAATTATCTCTCCTTAGGGAAGAGGAGAGAGGAAAGAAAAGGTAGGAGAATCTATTGTAAGCACAGGGAAATGCCTTTAGCAACTTAACAAGAGAAGAGAAAACAGACCTTGATTTTCAGCCATCCACATGTATCCCTCACCCTTGGTGACTCTCCAGATAGGAACCCCCAGAAAGGGTACTGCTTGGCCTCACTAGAAGTGGAACCAAAAACCTACTTGCTCCTGAAGTGGTTCTGGTGAGTGTACACTTTTTTCTATTAGTAAAACTGCTAAACATGGCTCCTTTTCTAGCATCTACATAAACTGGGGGACACAGTTGAGCCCATTCTCTCTTGACACTCAACCCAGAAGGCCAACTATAAGAGCTCATTTCTGCAGATGGATGCTGCCTAAAAATATAACTCAGCTTCCAGAAGTTTCCATCTTAACATGAATGATGAATGTTGTTACAGTGGCTTCATTTAGGATTAGAATATTCTGACTCTTCATGTAAAAATCAAGGGTCAATTTAATAACCACTACCACATGTTATTTCCATTTTAATTTATCAAAATTAAATTAAAGCTAACTCCTTAGTTGCACTATCTATATTCCAAGTGCTTAACAGCCTCTTGTGGCTACTGCATTGGACAGCACAGATAGAGAACGTTTCCATTATGGCCTAGAGTTCTTTGGACAGTGCTGGCCTACAGTGAGTAACACCTGTGTTCCTACCTGCATTTCCAACCTAATAGCTTTAAAATGCATCTTTGAGAGATAAAGGTTCTTTTTCAAAAAGACTTTGAAAGGACAAAACAGAAACGAACTCTCCTCCATCTTGTCCTATAGGGCTGGGCCCCCTGCCTAAACCCCCTCCCTTTTCTGGGAGTGGCCACAGGTGTGCCAGCAATGTTCTAGCATCCTAGACCACCACCTGAATGGACCAATGAAGCTCCAGGAACACAGCGAGGGTCCTAATTATGCTAAACCACAGAAAGACCCTAATTCAAGTGACCAATCTCTGTAACCCTTGTCACTTCCCTAAACCCTCCCAATATCCTACCCCATATAACTCATTGTTCCTCCCTGGCTCACTCTCTCATCTCACTGCTGCGCCAGAAAGAGGCTGTGAGCCAAACCCAGGTTTAAATAAAGACTCTTTGCTTTTGCATCGGAAAAAGCTCCCTGGTGGTTGATTATTGGGGACCCCGAACTCTGGGCATAACAACTTGATTTTCAATGCTAATTTCCCCTGACCTCTGCCCCTGACACTTTCAAGGCTGCACTCCTTGTCTATTTCTCCTCTGGTTAGACTGTAATGTCCAGGAGACATAGACTTTGTTTTTGTGGACCTGTTGATATCAAATTTTTGGACTGGAACCCAGATTCTTGGCCTGCCAGAATCGAAGAATGAATCCACAGACAGAAAAGTGGTATAGCAAAGATGGAGGTTTATTGAAGAACATGTACAGACTCCCACAGGGGGCGGGAAGGTAGGGGGGGTAAGAGTTTCACAGAATGGACTCTTAGGTAGGGAGAGGGAGAAGGGTCTACTGGGTTCTTTCTCCCCATGGTTTATATAGGCTGCAGAACTTGGTGCCTTGATATCCCCTCTGATTGGCCACTCTTCCCTTAGACTGGTTACTATAGTAACTCCTGGGCTCTAAGGTCTCACCTCACATGGGGCTTGTGAGGTTCCTCCCACCTCCTTCCTCCTGAATTAAAGGCTTCCTTCCCTTTATTTTGTAAAGGTGACCTTTCTTGGCTTCTTCCAGTTCCCTTGTCTTATGTAAATATACCTGTTGCTGCCTTCTAGTCTTATATAAATGTAACTGCACCGGGCTTTTTTGTGTTATGGAAATATACCTTCTCCCAATCTGCAGCCCCATGCTTTTCTATGGACCCCAATTCTAAAAAAAGACCCTAAGCCTGCCTATGTTCCCCTAAAATTCCTGCTTCACTTTTGTCTAAGCATATAGAAGAGTATCTGCATATGTCAGTTTTTTTTTAAAATATATTTTATTAATTTTTTTTTATAGAGAAGAAGGGAGAGGGTTAGAAAGTCAGAAACATCATTGAGGGAGAGACATTGATCAGCCACCTCCTGCACGACCCCTACTGGAGTTGTGCCCGCAAGCAAAGTACATGCCCCTGACCGGAATCGAATCTGGAACCTTTTGGTCCGCAGGCCGATGCTCTATCCGCTGAGCCAAACCGGTCTTGGCTGCATATGTCAGTTCTAAATAAATATTAGCTCATCTCCAGTACGGTTCTCTGCCTGCCCAAGGATATCTCCCTAGTTTCAGCCAGGCTAAGCTTTGCTAATTTCTAGGTTACCTCAAATTCCCAAAGGAGCAAGGCTATTAACCTGGACTCTAGGTTTCCTGTGTCATATCATGTACTAGGATAATCTTATGCAGCACCTCCTGCTTTTCTCTAATTTACCTCAGTTCTTCTTGAACTTATCTATACTCTGAAACTCTGTTTCTGTTCTTTCTGAACTTCTGTAGTAGCTCCCAAGAGGTCTCCCAGTATCCAATCTATTATCTCACCAGTCCAGCCTTAATAATGCTGCAAGCATTATCAAATTTCCATGAAAGAATTCTGCAGATTCTGTACACAGGGAGACATACAAAGGCGTCCGTGATCTGCTCTGCCAAATACCCCTCAAGCCCTGTAAGCTTATTGATAACAGGTGCTGTATTAATAAGGTCTCTCTTGGTTGCAAAGGAGGCTACTTTTGGCTAGCAGTCTAAAGGACTTCCTTGATGCAGAGTTTCTGAGGATGGGCTGAACAACCCAGCTTTATGAGGCTTAGAAGTGCAGCCCAGCCTAGAAACGACTGAAGGCAGGGATTTAGAAACTTCCAAGACTGACTCTCACCTTTGTTCCTCACTGAGTGTGGGGGTTAGTCTGTCCCTGCAGATGGCCTTGCTGCACAATGTCAAAACCTAACAACCTCCAACACCCACAATCCTGTTTTGTACCTTCATTCCTAGAAGAAGGGGAATGCAGGCCCTCTGGTATCCTGAGATTTAAATTACCAGCTAGCAGACTCATTTCCCTGCCCCCAGACAGGTGCTCCCAGGAGGGAGGGGAAAACTATACAAATATCTAGGGCTTCCTTGTTAAAAAGCATCCATGGGCAAAGGAGGAATATTCAAAGCGTGACAAACTCTCAAGGATTCCACTACAGGAACTGGTCTTTTTCAGTTTTTTAAATCTTTGCAGCACAGTGTCTCTTATCTTTAGATGTTCAATAAGTATGTGTTTAATTGTGACAGACATTATTTTGACAGCTGCAGTAAATAGAAAACTTGAGGAATCCTAATATATCTGTATCACTATTTTACCAAGAAAATATTTCAGTTGAGTCTATTAGTAATAAGAGGCTGGGGATGAAAATTATTCTGTTTCTAGAACTCATCTAACAGCTTCATCAATATACCAAAATGAAGATACTACCTTAAAAATAATAGTAAAAAATTATTGTTGTTTGCTCTTCTAAGAGCTTCATGCACATTCTAACATAGTGAATAGTATCAGACTATAATCTGAATCCTGATGTTACCATTTTAGCTGTGAGACTTCGACAAATTACCTACCCTTCCTCTGTCTCAGTTAATGCATCTATAAAATGAAGATCAAAATAGGACCTATTAAATGGATAAGATATGTGAGACCTGGAAGTAGTGGCTGGGATTATTAAGGCAGTGTTTCTCAACTGAGTGTGACTTTTCCCCTACAGGGGACATTTAGCCATGTTGAAACATCTTCATTTGTCACCATTGGACAGAGTAGGGGGACTACTGGCATCTAATGGGTAGAAGCCAGAGACAGTACTAAATATTCCACATGCACACCACAGCCCTCTGCAACAGGTACTTATCCAACCAAAATGTCATCAGTGCCAAGGCTGAGAAGCCCTGTATTAGTGAATCATTAAATATCAGTTATAATTATTATTGGAAATAATCATAATAGCAAAGTCTTATACAACACTTATAATGTGCTTATACTATTCTAATCATTTTACATAAATTAACCAAATTTAATTCATACCAAAAAGAAAACAAAAAACACCCAAATGTGTGGTAGATGCTGCATACTATTATGTATCTTTGTCTCACAAACATGGGGGTATAATGGCAAGGACTCTGTCTTTAGTTCTCTGGATAATAATCAGAACTCATGGGTTAGGTTACAGTAAATCCTTATGAAAAATTGTTCTCATGGGAGATATGATTTTATTATAAGAAGACTGTATAGATTTTCTTAACAGTCTTGTTCCCTCTACATACTCTCACTCTCCAATTCACATTTTAAGGATGCTGGAATTCTCATATTTGTTTGTTTTTAATCAGAATTTAAATCCAGTAGTTTCCCTTCCTCCTCATTTTTCAGCCCCTCCCCTCACTATTAGAGGTCACTTTGCAAGGATTAGAGCAAATAACTAATATGAAAAGATAAGAGATTTGGGTATTTTATTCTAAAGCTTAAGTTGGCTTTCTTACACTTTGATGTATAAGCCTCTTTCAGAATTTTCTCCAAAAACATTGAGCGATTCTGTGAAAGTACCTTCCAAGGCAGAGGCCTGCAAAATGGCGACAGAATGTTGAATATCCCCTGTCCTTTGGGAACATTAGTGATGAAAAAGCTTTTTTCTTGGATTAATGCAGTTGTTTGAAAACTGATTAGTTATTGAGCCTTAAGCTCATTTTTTAAAGATTTCATGTTACTTAGAAACAATGCTCTGCAGGTTTTATATTGTGTGTGTGTGTGTGTGTGTGTGTGTGTGTTTTCACCAAGCAGACAGAAACTGAGCTAAATGTAATCAAATGGCTGTTGTTAGGACCTACTACAGTGAAAAATCAAAGCATTTGGCCAAATCCTCAATCTTCCGTACAAAAACACCTCCTACTTCTTAGGCAATACGTGTAACCTTAAGAAAATGAAAAGATGTCCATTTATCACCCAGATTCCAAAGGCCATACTTTTTCTATATCTACTGACCTTTATTCACTCTCAACGACTTAGCATTCCCATAATAAAATGTAACACTTCACAAGAGCATTTGTACATGGCTCATTAAGATGGCAACAGACTTAAAATTTCATCCAATTGAATTATGTGTATCAACAGGCGTGAGTTGCCTAAATTTAGGGAAAGAGACTCAGGCCTTCTGAAGACAACAGTCTGCAAAATGTCCATAGTTAGGAGATTTTGTGAAACACTGATTTCCCTATTACACAATGTCTCCTTTCATAGTTACTGGTACATTGCAATTAGGAAGTTAGAAATCACAAAAAACAAAAATAATTAAAAAATCAAGGCTCTTTAACTCCAAAAAAAATAAAAAGCAGGACTTTACTCCAATCAGTTGGAGCAAACAAATATTTAGTAAGACAACCTCCCAGCTCCTACCAGGGACCCAGCAACCTCAAGTTGTCCACTGGCTTCAAGGATGCAGCTTCTTTCACCATAGCACTTCCTCCCCAGATTCCCACGCTTCAACTCCATCGAGTCTACTAAGACACTCACTCTCATTTGGAGTTTCTATACAAAAATGAGATATCTGATGTGATATTAAGAAAATGATCTTATAAATGACACTGATGACAAATGTATACTGATGTCTTTTATAAATGAGGGTCACATATAAATCAATGACCCTCAAGGGAGAATTTGCTCTACAACTTTGTGTTGAGTTTAATGGTTGGTTGAAGATATTTAGGATTTTGGACATGTCCAGGGTGAGCTGAATTGCAGAAGAAATAAACATATTTATTGGACCAAATACCCCTGAAAGTAGCTTTGTTTTTTAACATATTTTTGGATAAGATTTTTTAAAACAGTTTAGTTAATAAATATAGAATTATTTTGAAATATTTAAATCAGCAAAAAATCTGTCAGGTATGTCTGGGCACAGACCTAATGAAAAGTGGGCCCTTCTGATGGAATACTTAGAAGTGCTCTCTGTAAGAGGTAATAGGTGCTGTTATTGTTTTTTGTCGTGTGTTTTTTTTTAATTTTTATTTTATTATTGAGTCAAGACTAGGATTGGTGTGTTTAATCTCCATCCTGAAAGAAGAATATTTGATAAGGAAATGCCATTTATTCAAAGGTGGGCAGATTAGTCCTGTTCATAATAGGTTATAGAATGATAAAGCTAAAAAGTTCCTGTATCTCATTCTTCCTTTTATAGTGTGATTCAAGGTCATAGAGACAGAAGCTCAGATGTTACAGAAAACTGGAATAATCAAACCATGCTTGGAGAGTTTGGAGTTACATTTATTATGCACCGGTCCAAAGAAAAATGTTTCTAAAATTCTGGGCCCCAATATGCAAAAATTTTCCATATTTATACGTTTTTACTTTCTTTGTTTCCCAAATATGGAATGTTTCCCGCCCCTTTGCAAGTTCTTAAAGGGCCCCTAAGGGCTGAGGCCTTGAGACCTCAACCAAAGTCCTGGCCTGGTGCCAGCACTGATAATTTTGTCCAAGAAAGGTTTAATGGCCTCTCTGAAGTGAGAATAGTCTCATGTTCCTTATTATTTAAGCAAGCAAACATTTACAGAAGCCAATAGCAAGGTTACAATTTCAAATAGCAGTTTTTATATAAGATGGATACTTCACAGTGACAAAGCTCAAGTCTCTGCTCCAAAAAACAATGTTCCTGCTAATGCATTACATCATCACTGTTAATTTCACTCCCTTGGAACATAGGTACTCAGAATGGTGGAGTAAATACACACAGGACCATCATCCCAGGGTCTAAAGCAAGATAAAACAAATGGAGTAACAATCAGGCAGGCTTTACATTTTTTTCTTTGTGTTTTCTGTCTTTATATGATATTCAGTATATTCGTTGCTATAAAATCTTGTGTTCATTTCACAAGTTGAGGAAGATTAAAGGGAGAAGATGTAGTAGAAAAGTTGTATGAAATAAGGCAGATTGGAGAGCATATAAAGAAGATTTTAGGCCTAATGGGCTTTGGGAAATATTTGCAAAACTGAACTAGACCTTGGCCTGGTTGTCATGGAAACTAGCAATACTGAGAGGTAATGATGAGCACTCTGATGAAGAAGGAAGGTTCTCTCTGAAGTTCTGGGGTATCATATAAACTCTCAGTCTACCTTTGGGCCTGAAATTAGCCTGCTCTGCTACATAACAAGTCTGCAATGTGGTGCTGAAAACATTTCTGGAGTTAAAAGTATTATGTAGCTTCCTTTGTTGTGATAGTAAAAAAAAAAAAATCTATATAGTGTGTTCTGGGATCCTCCTATCTCTTATCTACTACATAACAGGAGCAAAGGAGAGAAAGACTGGGCATCACCACAGAATACATTTGGCAACAGCCTATCGATTTCCATTTCCTGCTTCATCAAATTACAGCAAAAAAGAAATGTTTTTCACAAATGGTGCTCACAGGGTATCAATTGTCAGAATGTATTTGCTGAAAAACTCCTTTCATAAAAAGACCTTATTTTGCCAAGGATGTAATTTTGGGCATGTGAATACTGCTTGCTATGTTTTACCTTTTAATTCCTAAGAATTTGGGCTATAGGATTTTATTGTTATACTTTGTCTCAATATAAAATTATTTCTGTGTGTTTATATACAAATGTACTTATATGTATATACTGTATGTGCATATGTAATTATATGAATTAATTTTTATTATCTTTTTTAAATTTTTATTTTAATGTTAATTCTTGTTTTACAGTTGGTATAAACTATTTTTTCTACTTTGGGGATTATTGTATGATATGCTTCTTAAAGTATTTTGTCTTTATTAATAAGGGGAGTAGTTAATAAATGTTATCACCCAGTCAGCTCCACATGCAATCCTGTGTGTAGTTTCTTCTACCAGTATACTCAAAACACAGCTATATTGCTTTTATAAAATCAGACAGACCTCATTATATAGTACATTTAAAAGTTTGCATCCTGAAGAAGCACAGCAGAAAGTAAGAGGGATGAATATGGATGCATTATCAACTACTAATCAGTAGGAGGAACCAGAACAGTTCTGAGGGTCAGGTGGGATCTGTGACTAGTGTCCAGATTGCTTTGCTCTCTGCCTTTCTCCTTTCCTCTTCCAGCAAAACAAGCTTGTGTTTTTCTACCTACTGTTTTTCTTACCTACATATATTAGGTAAGTTGAGGTTCAGGACAAGAAGGGTACCAGAGCCCACAATTCCAAATGTGGCTGGCTCTGGTTAATTTTCATTTCTGTCACTAGGCAACATATCTTTACCCTCCCCCCTTGCTTGGCTGCACTCTTTACCTAGGCTCACAACCATCTCTGCCACCCAGTTTCCCAATGTTGGTTTTCCATCTCTCTTGATTGATTCCCTCACCTCTATTCTACATCTTTAGCTGATGAGCAGCCTGAACTCAATCCCTGGTCTCTCCAAATCTCCTATCTTTTCTTGCAGGAACTAGCTAATTACCTTCTACAATTCCTTTAGAGTTCCTTTCTATACTGCAGAGACAGAAAAGCCCAAAACCAGATTTTTCAGTCTCCTATGTAATGGAAATGCTAGATATGAATTAGGTTCCACACATCAGATATACCTCGATGAAATTTGAAAACAAGTCCTTTGGGCCAATGAAGTCATGGAAATATCAAGTTTTTCTACCACACTGTTCCAGTTTATACTTCAGCTTCCTAGATGCAAATAGGGATACACAGGGGAGACAGAAGCCAGATTCCTTCACCAGCTTGTTGAGGAGTCATTCACCAATGTCAGTGATGGTAGCAGGGGAAGCTGCTTGATCAGGAGATTGCAATCTTGCCAATGTCTTCTGGAATCAATTGTTCTGGTGGATACCTGAGTCAATACAATATTCTAGGAGTCATCTCCAGAGTCCAAGGTTAGAAACTCTTCCCCCAGGTCTCCCAGTGATTTGGGAAATTTCTAATTTCTTGTATTTGATCATTTGTGGTTTAAGATACCTAGAGTGGTTTCTGTTTTCTAAATTCTGACTGATACACCAACAAGGAGGTCTGACTCTGTGGGAAGGCAGGAAGGCCAAGAAATGATAAAGCCAAAAAAAAGTACTATATGAGAACTTGATCACACAGAAGACAGAAAAATCAGGAGGAACAAAAAGCTCCAGTGGTCTAACAAGCAAGGTCCAGAATCTTGACAATGAGGATGACTCTGATCTTAAGAAGAACATCCTTCTCTAAAGATCTTTTCTTTTGTTTGTTTTCCTTGTACTGTAGGTTGGTTTAAGCCACCTTAATCCCATAAATGTTGTTAATAGGCTAAATGAAAAAAAAAATTATTCATAGGTCTCTCTAAGCAGATTAAGCCAGGTAGATCTTCCTGTATTTGTTTATTCCACCTGGATTAGTCAGAGTTCTTCAGAGAAACAGAAGCAATAAAAGATATATGATAAGATAGATAGATATATGATAGATAGATAGATAGATAGATAGATAGATAGATAGATAGATGATAGACAGATACTATGAGGAATTGGTTCACATATTTATGAAGGTTAAGAAGTCCCAAGATCTGCCAGTGCCAGCTGGAGGCCCAGAAAAGTCAGTGGTATAATTCCAGTTCAAACCTGACTGCCCGAGGATCAGGGGAGGAAATGGGATAAGACTCAGTTTGATTTTGAAAGTAGGTGGGGAATGTCAATGGTGTAAATTCCTGTCCAAATCTAAAGGCTCTAGAATTAGGAGCAACAATGTCCAGGGGCAAGAGAGGCTGAATGTCCCAGCTCAAGCAGAAAGAATGGATTTGCCTTTCCTTCTCTTTTCTGTTCTATTTAGTCTCTCAAATGACTGTATGCTGCCTACTTACATCTGGGGGTGATCTTCTTTATTCAGTCTACCAATTCAAATGCTAATCTTTTCAAGAAACAGTCTCATAGACACACCCAGAAATAACCTACTCTGTTTTCCCGAAAGTAAGACATCCCCCGAAAATGAGACCTACTTCCAGTTTTGCCTCTCCCTGTAATATAAGGCATCCCCTGAAAATAAGACCTCCCTGATAATAAGGCCTCCCTGGAATATAAGGCACTGGAAGCTACTGTAAGGTGTCTGAGTCCTGATTTAAAGAGACCTCACACTGCCTGAACAGCTTTGGCTGCACTGTGGCCAATCAGTGAGCTGGTTTGTGATGACAAATACTACCGTACCATATACAGGTAATAAATTTCCTTTTTTGTTGTTCAACAATAAATGTGTACCGTATTCTTCTTCATGGAAAACTAAAACATTCCCTGTAACTAACACCTAGCATATCTTTGGGAGCAAAAATTAATATAAGACAGTCTTATTTTGGGGGAAACAGGGTATTACCAACTATCTGGGCATCCCTTAGTCTAGTGAAGCTGACACATAAAATTAACCATCATGCCACCTGACAATATATGTCTCTAAACTGTATTTTTGAGATGAAGTTACCTAAAGGCTATTATGCTACAGAAAGGAAATGAATTGAAAAGGGAATCATATGCCTTTTCACCAGCATTGAGATAAATTTAGAGAATAGTATCTACCACTAGCTGGAGCTATTCCAAGTCAAAAGGGTTGCCTGATCCCCTCAGCATCTTTCTGAGTTTTCCAAGGCCCCATACTTCCTGATAGGAGCTTCTTTGGGTTTCAGAAATTAAAAATAAATTATTATTAATGAGAGCTATATAATTCCAAGAGCTTATATGCATTGTTTTATTTAATCTATAACAACCTATAAGGTAGATACTATTTGGTACTATATCACAGTATTTACCATAAAATAGATATGTATACTAAAGCAAATACTATCACTCCTTTAAAGACGACCATTTAAACAGATTAAGGAAAATGCCCAAGACTAAGAGGCACAGTCTGGATTTGAACCCAGGCCATTACTAGCCAAAGTCTCTGCCTTCATCTTTATGAAATCTGATTATATGGAGGAACTCTAGATGGTCAATGATGTTTTGTTGTTTTCATTCAATTTCTTATGTTCATTGTATCCCCTGAGGTAAACACAAAAACGTTTCTAAGTAAAATATGTTCTGTGACACTCCTAATCTTTCCTGGAATAGGGCAGTGTCGCCAGAATTCCTGAAAACCCTTACATTATCTGCTTATCAAGGAGAATAGTCTTTTCTCTTCTTTAAGTGCCCTGGGTGTCAGAATTGGCCCTGTAGCAAGGACTTCTCAGTAGTATCCAAGTCATGTCTCTTCTACTTGGTATGCCATGGAGGTCTCCCTTGCTATTATTCACAGTTAGCAATCTCCTGGTTTATATTACTGTTTGAGGAGGAAGAGCTTTTCTGTCAGAGAAGATGCTGCCCAGATGGAATTTAAGAACTGAACACAAAATAACTCTCTCTTAATTGAATATGGGATAGCACATCTAAAGGTAATAGGGAAAATCTCAGAACAATGAGGAAAAGTTTCAGATATAATAAAATGTCCCCATTGCTGCTATTTACAGGAATCTCTTATATGGATGTTAGGCTTATTTTGCTATATTCGGTTATTTTCCTGTTAAGGCACTCTTTTCTCTAATGCAATGCTCACAATAGTCCCAGGAAATGAGTATTATATGCTTCCCTATTCCATAGATGAATGAAGTGAGATTCAGAGGGGTAAAGTGACCTGCCCAGAGTCAGACTATGAAAAATCAACACACAGTGACTTGAATGGGAGTCTGTCGAATGCTAGAAACACCCTTAACCACTTGCCTCATTGGACAAGGAAAAAATCCTCTTTTTTGTTGACCTTATCTCAGCTCTGTTTTGCAATAATATGGAATGAAGTATCCATATGTGGCTAGAATGTTAGAGAAGTAGATGTATATAGCAGTTCTACATGGAGGTGCCAGACCTAAGTCACTGGAGACCCCCAAGAGTCAGGTTATATTCAAGACAAAAATTAGAATCTCAAAGATGTTTCTCATTTTCCTCTACTACCAACCACTGAGAATCTAGGTTTTATTCATAACAGGATGTTATTTTCCTTGATAAGGCACTCTGGCCAAATTTTATGGCTTGGGATACAGAAGAGACTTCCATTAGAAAATTGATATTTCATATGAGGTGAGCACCACACTTTAGACTTTGCAATCACAATATACAGGAAGAAACTTGGCTGTTGAATGAATTATATTTCTTAAAAGTCGTCCATTAAAAGAGAAGGTCAACACAGACACAGGATCAAGACAGGTTACCTTTCATACTAACCATGCAAGAGTTGTACAACAGAATCAAGGTGATTCATTAAATTTTTTTATTCACTCTACAAATATTGGGTGAATGTATTCCCTGAACTGGATATTGTACTAGACACTAGGGGAGAACAGTAAAGGCATCTGGCCTCACATTACCTACAGATCCTTGCAGCTCTCCAACTCAAATATGCTATTTCCTTTCATCATGAACTGGGAAAATACCTATGCATAATGCCAACAGAATCAAACCAACAAATCAAAAAGGCCAAGTACAAACACTGGGTCAATTGTTCACCCAAATGAAGCCCAACTTTCCAGAAACGTAAAGCTTAGAGATTCTGCAAGCATCCAGCTCTAACCTTGAAATGAACTTCCATTTACCCAACTGTGGCTACAAGTAGCATAAGGGTGAGAAAATGACAATGGGTAAGTCTTACAATTGTTAATCAGTAGCATAAGTGAAAAATTTTCAAAATGTAAACACCGTAACTGATAAAATGCAAGATAGTGTAAGAGCATACACACCTGACATGCATATAATCAGTATTGACACTGAACTTCCACCCAGACTTGCCAACAAACCTTCAATTCATTCTCATAAGTATGTTTTTCATTGATGTGCTTTTTGCCAATATCTTTCCAGGTCCATGTTTAGAGACCTTTTTAAAAATTTAACTTTGTACTGTTCCGTTAGCTTTCTTTCAATTAGTTCATTTGGAGAATTCTTTGAAGATGAAAAGTTCTATGTTAAACATGAAGCATTAACTCTATTACTCTGCAAACAAATAATGTGAAGGTTACAAAAAGCTAACATATTAAAATAGAAGCAAACAGGGAAAAGGCAATTTCCAAAAGAATATAAAATTTAGTAACGATAATAGTAATAATACCTGATGGTTTAGGATTTCCTTTTCATGTGCTGTCTTGGAAATATTGATTTATTTTTCATGATAAACTCCCTCAAAGCTGTTTTTAAGAATATTATGTCACAAGAAAGCAAGAGAATTCAAGCACTTGCCCTAAAATCTCCAAACAAAGGGAGAAAGAGAAACCAGCTCTTTTTAATTGATTTGTATTTTTCCTATATCACCTTTCCTGAAGATGCAGCCTTAGAGCAAGGAAAATGATTGGCAAAGTATCAAATGGCCAACAAGCATGTGAGCGGAAGTTGAGCTTAGTTTGAAAAGCCTTGAGTGTCTCTCTGCTCTTTTCTCTGCTCATTCTAATCAGTGGAGGTGTAGAAGTATTTTGGAGGCAATTCCCAGAATACCTCATCTGCATTCCAGAAAGCAGTCTCTAACGCAGCACGCACCTGTTTTACCTCGTGACTTCAAGAAGAGAAGAAGTAATGAGCAACAATTCATAGGACCCCTAGACATCTCCTGAGTCTCTTCTTCTAACAAGAAACTTGTAGATGCCGCTGGGATGAGAGCTCATTTCAAGAGCTGAAGGAGGCAACTATGCAGATGGAAAGGAGCTTCCACTATGTAATCCACCAAGGGCTGCTTAGGAGGGACCAATAATTCACACTCTGGCACTGAGAAGGTGCTTCCATCTCCGAGGCTCTGGGAGTAGGGACTGCACTAACTTAAATATGAAGTTATAGATAGAAGGATAATGAAATTATCCTTTAACCAAGGAAACTATATTTCAGACCAAAAATAGGTCTGAAAAGCTTTCAAGAGATGGGTACATTTCACAAACAATAGCTTGCAAAATCCTGGAGAACTCGCTTAGCTCATCACTTTTCTGCATTGGGGCATTTCCCCTTTTGGCCCAAACTGCATTGGGGGCATGCAGTGGCATGTGGAAAGAGCTTTAAACCCAACCACTAAAAATCTCCACTCACAATTAATTCCTATTATACTAAATATACTAACCATTTTATTCAAGTTAGAAATGTTAAATATTTTAAAATTCTCAAATTTGATTCATAACAGTGAAATTAATATATTTTCATCATCAATTCTATTAATTAAAAGAAAAAAAAAACATTGTTTGAATTGCCCTCAGTACCTTCATTTATAAATAGGAGATGGTCTAGGATTTTCTCTAATTTGAACTTGAAGCAGAATCACATGGAGGATTTGTTAATGCATATTTCTGAGCTCTATTCCTAGAGTTTCTGATTTAGTAGGTCTGGAGTAAAGCCCTAGAATTTGCATGTCTACTAAGTTCCCAGGAAATACTCTTGCTGCTGCTTCAGGACCACACTTTGAGAACCACTGAGCTAGAATACCTTTAAGTTATATTTCAAGTTTAATTATCTGTTTGTAAAGGTTACATTTGATGAAGGAAGGGGTAAGCTTCAGTTCAATGTTAAAACCTTTAAGAACCTACACATATGCAGTCACCTGGCTTATGACAAATATAACACCATGCTGCACTGGGGAAAGAGTGGATTTTTAAAAAACTGATACTGAGTCAACTGAATATCTATAGAATGAAACACACACACACCAGTTTTGAGTTTAATATGTAACTAAATGTGAAAAGAAGGTAAATACTTTAATGAAGAATATTCCATAAAAAGGTTGTTACCTTGAGATAGACAACTATTTTTAATAAGGCATTTAAAAAATTAACCATAAAGATAAAATACAAAAACTTGACTACATTAATATTACTTCTGCTTATCACAGGCACATTAAGAAAATTAAAAGGCAACATATAGAGTGAAAAAATTATATTCACAACATACATATCTGATAAAGCACTCATAGAAAATAAAAAGTACTCTTATAACCACTAAGAAAAAAGATAGAAAAATCTATAGAAAAAATGATCCAAAGGCTTGAAATGACTCTTCACAAAGGAATATACCCAAGTAGGTAATGAAATATGAAAATGTCTTATAATTGTTTACTCATCAGAGAAATGTAAATTAAAACTATAATGAAATGCCACTTGTGTAATCAAAATTGTTAAAATAAAAAAGACTAACAATACCAAGTAGTGTCAAGGCTTTGGAATAACCTTAATTCTCATACACAATAATGCAAGTGTATAATGCTACAACTGCTTTGGAAAATATTTAATATTATAATATCTTTGCACTATGATAGATGTTTACTAGATTTAGTGTGGTGATCATATCATAAGATATAAATATTGAATTGGTATGTTGTATACATGAAACTAATATTATATTCCAACTACACTCTAATGAAAACAATTTTTAAGAATAGAAAATATTTGACAGTATCTACTAAGGCTGAATATTAGCAGACACTACAACTGAGCAATTCCATTGCTAGTTATTCATCCAGCAGAAATATGTTCAAATAAATGTACTTGAATGGTCATGATAGCATAACTAGAGAGTTATGGGCCAGTGGCCATGGCTAGCATCATTACTAGTATTAGCCCAAACTGGAAACTATGCAAATGCTCATCAACAGTAGAATAGGTAAATAAATTATAGTATCTCACAAACCTGATGTTAAATGAAAATAGATACAAAATAGTATGTAACATATGATTCCATTCATGTAAAGTTTTAAAAGAGGCAAAACTTATTTAGGTTATTAGAAGTCACTTTTCTAATTGTGGGTACATGGATGGGTCTCTATAATACTGGTAATGTTGTCTGTTGATAATTTGTGAAAATGCAATGAGTTACACACATATAATGTAGCCACTTAGCTGTACATTTACATGTAGTTTTTAAAAATCATGGTGGAGTTGTTCTAGTTTCCTTTCAAGTGTTCAATTTGGTTCATGTATTTGTTTAGCTCCAATAAATCTCTTGCTTTAGATGAAGTCCATTTTTTCTTTGCTTGTTATTCTATACAATAGAAACATTAAGCTACTTCTCAGACTCCTCTTTTTTAAGTTAATGAATTATTTCAGTGTCCTGTCTTTTGGATTTCTTGTAACACTTGAATTGAAAAACTATTTGCATCTTGATGAGTTCAGATACCATGTCCTAATATAAAGTGATGGTTCCCAAATCTGACCTTTCTTGTGGACTTCAAATACAAGTTCCAAATTCACTTTCCTTCTAGTCTTAACCACCTCAGTAAATGGAACCACTTGTTTAGCTGCTCAAGCTGAAAACTTGGAAATCATTCTTTCTCTTTCTGTTCCATTCACTGTCTAAAACTCTAAATTCATTAAGTCTTACTTCTCATTTGACCATTCCTTTCTAGTAGGGACACTACACTCATGCATTTCACCATCAACTCTTACCTGAAAAAATAGATCCAGCCTATCAGCTGATATCTGCTTTAAGTTTTAGGCCCAACATAAATTCAGAGAGTTGAATTCTCTTATTTAAAACCCTCTAATGGCTTAGCATAACTGTTAAGAATACAATTTTCACTCTTCACTCTGGCCTACAAGGTCTTTAAAGATCTTTTTTTCAACCTCTCATCTTCATTTCACTTCATCTCTGCCCGTGTGCCCTTGTTAGATCCATTTCTCCTTAGGACCTTTACACACTTCACTACCTGGGATATTTTTTCCTTCAAAACTGTACCTGAGTAGCTTCATGTTCTGTAAGCCTCTATTCCATGAAAGAAGCCTTTTCTAACAACTGGATTTATAATTAATTCTCAACCCCTGGTCCCCAGTCACTCTCTATTGCATCATCTTACTTAAATTTTTTTTTCATAGCACTTTTATGATGCCAAATGTCTTGCTGTGTTCCTGCACCTTATACATATTAATTATACAGCAAATGTGTGTTGGATTAATTATTGAACTGTAGACTTCAAAAGATAGAAAACACAATCATACCCAATTCCTGGCTTCTAGGGAGAAATGCACAGACTCTGTTCTTTATTACTGTGATAGGAAAGTGTTCCTGAATGGCTTCATGCTAAGCCAACATCACCTGGCAGCTGAGTAATGTTCAATGGCTGTATCCCCGGTGTTACACTGTGACATAAAAGGCATATAGGAGGGCACAGGCGGAGCACTGGGCAGGCTTCCCCTGCCAGCGCAGGATGAAGATGTAAAACTAGAAGAGAATTTGGGAGCTATGACTCTTGAATACAGGAGAGGTCTCAGGAGAAGGGCCTTGTGTTCGGCCAACATTTGCTAATGCCAGAGAACTTTGATAGCTTTTCTGTTTAGAACAGAGAACAATCTCCAAGTTGAGGTAACCTAGGAGCTAGGTCTGATATTATGTGGGCACAAAATGGACAGATTAGGAAGCAAAAGGGTAAATATCAGAGCTCTTGCTTACAAAAGGAAGTCTGATCCCTAGATGATGACCTCATATCACCGAACAAAAATTTGACAAATGCATGTTTTATTGAGAGAAATAACCTTACAATGTATTTTATCGCCAGTGATTTCTATCCAGCCCATTTTTTAACTTGCACAGCACAAAGGTTTGTTTCTAACGTAGGGAAATAAAAAAAGGGGGGGGGATTAACTCACCATATCCAGTTTTCACTGTCTCATTAGGCCAATCATGTGGTCGTGGTTGCCAGCTCCTTACAAAACACAGCACAGCTCAGCACTGCAGCTGCTGTTCCACAACTTCACTGCTCCTGCTGCACTCCACTGTTATGGGTCTCTGACAGGCTGCATGGAGCGAGGGAGCAAAAAGCTATCAACTCCAGAGCAGTTGATTCAAATAAATTCTAGGTCAGTGTTATGTTATTGGGACATAAACCAACAAAATAGATGCTGCATTTATACCCTCTGGAACTGTAAACATGCCCCAGTTAAACAGGCACGCAGCTCTACAGACACAGCCAGACAGTCCAAGTAACTGCTTGACTCCTTGGCTTCCAGGTTAGGGTAATGCCATGTGATTAACATAAACTTATTTGTAACTTAGTACTGTGGACAAAAGGGACCATATGCTGACCTGACAAGCTCAGGGGAGGCCTGTATGACAGTGTTGAAAACTCAGAGACCTAAAGTAACCACAAAGGATGGTCTGAAATTAAACGTTAACTAAATGCAGTTATGGTTGCCAGTTACATCCTAGGCCAGTATCTTCACTGAAAAGATCAACCTTTAACCTTAACTGAGCCTATCTGTCTTTTTGCATCTATAATAATATACCCTTGAAATGTCTGGGTAACTTGTAACTTCCTTTTTCTGGAGCCCCTGGGGCACAGCCAAATGTGGTAGGTGCCAGGACAGATGCCACAAATTTCTTCATTATCATGTTAATTGTTCCTGCACCCACCTAAGTATGTGTCCATCATTTTACTTTTTAACCAATCCCAGGGGGTTCCTCTGCTTTGCTTTATCCCATCTCCTAATGAATTTCATGTAACTCACCTATGTCCCTCCTTTGATTGTAATGTATAAATACAAATGTAATCCACCATTCTCCAGAGCATTATCTCAAATCCTTGAGGTTCCACTTCCCAGCATATGTCCACAGTTTGGATCAAATAAACTCACAAAAATTCTTTACGGGTCTCAATGTTTGTTTTTTTTACGTTAACATTACTCTCCACTTTAATTGTTTGGGCTTGTGCCTATTTCACCTATCTAGCCTCTAAAACTTTTGAATAAAAATAATATACAACTTAAAGGACATTCTATCCAGGAAGGCATTCTTTATATTATTCGTTGTATCATGTCACCTGTATATAAGGGTTCTGACCAAATGCTGAACCAAGTCTAGGGTTGCAGAGGGTCAATCACAGAAATTAATGAAGAGCAGCAGATTCAGCCTGTCATCCTGGAGAGTTATGGGCCAGTGGCCATGGTCAATCTTAGAACCTAGCATAGAAAACTGAAATGGAGCCCAGGAACAATGTCCCATATTTGCACCATCTCTCTTTAGCTAAGTTAGAGTTTTTTCTAGAAGTAAATGGACACCTATTGAAATTAGAGTGTGTTTATGTTTGATGATCAACAAATCTGAAGATAGTAAGCCATTGTAAAACTGAAAGGAAATATTCTCCAAATGGTTGGCTTAAAATCCTATATAATAAAAGTGAAGCATGCAAATTGTCCCCTTGACCAGAGTTTTTCTTGGAGTTCAACCAAGGGGGGGGGGAACTGGGGGGAAGGGAGGGAAGCCTTGGCACTGGCAAATGGTGGGGAGAAGGGAGGGAATACCCAGCTGGCAGCCAGCATCAGGCAGATGCTAGGGACCCTACCAGTGCACAAATCACATGCACTGGGGCCTCTCATGTTTTATAAACAGATAAGAGGTCATATGTCCCCTTTTTGGCAAACTCCTTCAAACTCTATTATGTCTCTGCAGTGAAACAAAGCAGAGTCACAGAGATGAGAAGCCATGAAACATGAACCATGGGTGAAGGAAAAGCAGGAAACAGAAAACTTGTGTCAACAGGTGTGGCAGTTTAAGAAAAAATGGTCTCAAATATTTTTACACTCTTTTCAATAAGAAGTGGATTGTGTATCCCTTATTCTAGAATCTGGGTGAGCTTGTGACTGCTTCAATAGAAGTGGCAATATGTGGCTTCCAAGGCTATATCAGGAAAGACCATTCAGCTTCAACCTGGTTGTCTTGAGATACTTGCTCTGGGGAAAACCAGGTAGCATTTGAGAATTCTGACAACTCTGAAACCACCATGCTCAAGGGACCACATGTAGGTGTTAATAGTCCTCACTGAGTCAATAGCCAGCGTCTACTGCCAGCCATGTGACTAAACCATCTAGAAAATCCAGTCCAGTAGAGCCTTCAGATGATGCAATGCAGCCAGCAACTGTTTGCAATGTTCAGAGACATCCCAAGCCCAAATGAACATATTTCTGACACATAAAATCTTGAACAAAATAAAAATGTTTTCTTAGCAGCTAATTTCAAGATAATAAATAGTAACTAGAAGAATGAGATTTAAATTGTTTAACTAAAATAATTGTTTTTGTGATAATGTAGATCTTGCCCATTAACTCTAATCACAAAGCAGCCTGGAAAAGGGCATGACTCTAAGGCTTAGAATCTAAGCAAAGCCAGCCACGGCCTCTGAGCACAGACTAGGCTGCAAGGTCAGAACAATTACTTCCATGCAGCACTGTCTTCCCTACGTTGAGTTGAGTTCCTTCTGTCTGTAATTTTCACCCACCTGTCCTAGTTCTGCTTTCTGATGCTATTACAGGTCTTCTCTCTTCTATGTGACATCAGGAAAGATTATGCAAATATAATAGGTCAATAGAAAAAGAAAAACCTTTGTTCAGAGGTCCTTTGAAATATTAAAATGTAAAAAAAGTGTTCTCTCTGGAATGGCCCTGGATTCACAACATTTAGACATTCTTTGCATATCCATTCCTTATATGTAAAAATGGAGGAAATGATTATATGTAAAAATCTGTTTTATTACAAATTATTTTTCTTTAAATTTATTTAAAATGCTCAGAGCTCCAAACCCAAGAAGAAAACTGCACATCAAAAAATACAGGCTGGGTTAAAGAGTTAAATAAATGCAAACAACTCAATTTGTTCATTTAAAAAATGAAGAAAAATACAGATGAGTATTTATATTTTGCAGATGAAGGAAGGTCTTTTTCAGCATAAGTTCAAAGAATATGAAGAAAAATTGATAGAATTAATTATATAAAACTCAGAATTTTTGCATAATAGCATTCACAATTAAAATTAAAAAGCTAATTAATGACAAGCTAGAAAAAATATTGCTGGCATGCAATAAAACAAAAGATTAAGAATCTTAATATATATTTTAAATTTGTTAGTTAGAAAATGAACACTCCAATGGGAAATATAAATATATTTACAAGTAAAAAGAAAAATGTACAATTATCTATAAAAAAGTACAAATGGTCTATAAATATATGAAAAATTTTCTATTTCTCCTTTGTTACCAATGAAATAAAAATTAAACATCATGTCATTGTTCTACTTCTTTCAGGAACACTTTAATAAAAAAACACTTTTATTAATTTTTAGAGAGAGAAATGGAGAGGAAGAGAAACATTGATGTGAGAGTGTATTATCAATCACCTGCCTCTGGGATCAAGCCCACAACCAGATGGGTCAACAAGTTATGAAACTGGCAGTCTCTCAATGCATCAAATGACGCCCACCCTACTGAGCAACACAGTCATGTCAGAAACAACTGTTTTTTGAACTGCCAATCATCACGGTTGACAAAAGTGAAGGAAAGTATTCTCCCATCTATTGCTCATCAGCTATTTACTGGACCAAATTTTCTGCAGAATACTTTGGGAAATTACAGATAATTTTTATTTTATTCTTTGTATGTTTTTATACTTTCAGAATTGTATTCAATAACTATTTTAATTCTGAAATAGAACTATAGATATGTGAACCCAAGCAGATAGGTTTATCATTTTGTGACATCTTACTAACTACTTGTATTATCTATCAACAACGATTTTAAAAAGCCTCTTAATGATTATCTATATGATAAAAAAAAAAAGGGACAGAGAAGAAAAGGCAAATGAAACTTAAAAGAATAGAGCTGAAACACAGGTATCAGAAATGTGTGTGTGTGTTTTTGTTTGTTTGTTTGTTTTTTAGAAGGGGACTGAGTAAACTGTGAATCAGAGAGCCTGGGGGCTAGATTGGTTTTAAAGCTAACTTGCTCCATGCCCCATAACACAAGACTTTCTAACCTTATCTAAAAATTAACTTGTTAGACTAAAGAATCTCAAATTCCAATCCAGCCTTAAAATACTAGTCTTTCTGATGAATTAAAACATGTGCTTCGGTAGATTTTCTTTAAGCTGATAATAGCATAACTAGAGTTGCCAGTCAAAATAAAGGTCACACAGTTATATTTGAATTTTAGCTTAATAATGATTTTTTTTAGTAAAAGTATATCATACTCATACTAAAATATTTTTGAAATCTAATACAGAATTTCTCTAACAGGCAATCTACTCTGATAATCCCATTTGAGAAATGCATATGCTAAGGAACATCCTAAAAGATTTGTTGTTTACCTGAAATTCAAATTTAACTGGGTATCCTAAATTTTCATTTACTAAATCTGGCAGACTCAGAGATAACCTTCGTAATTTATACAATTGACTGCCATACATTGTTCAAATCAAATTATGTTTTGCCATCCCCAAATTATCTTATCCTATTATCTTTTCTCCTTTTTGCTCACTTCCTATGTTCAGTGCAATTCAAAATTGTAAGAAAAACTGATTTACAATTTAGGATAATCCATTTAACAGCTGTCATGTTCAGACAATGGCGGAGGCTACTGTAGGGGGAAAAATATTTTTTCTACCCATTTTAAGTTCTCTGACTAGAGCCTATACAGCAGACTGGCAAAAGACAGATTAATAAGAGAAAGACAAAAGTTTATTAGGTGTGTCACGTGGAAGCATCCAGTGATAAGTAACCCAAAAAAGGTAGAACTTAAGCTTGTAAACCATCTTATGCTAACCAAAAGAAAAGGGCCTTTGGGCTTTGGGTCAGAGGAGGTAAATTATAGAAAAAAGTTGTATAAAGAAGGGCTGTTTATTAAGGTTTTTTATGGAGATTTGAGTTAGCACCTTTTCCATTGGTTTCAATTGTTAAGAGTCATTCTGTTCCTGGCATAGTACAGGAGATACACTTTCAAAAATGGAAATTTTCTTTATAAATATAAATTTATTTTTTAAAAAGGAGAAGTTGTACACCTTAGGGCTGTTCCCACATCTGCTCTTACTTTTCTTTTCTTTAAAATATATTTTATTGATTTTTTTACAAAGAGGAAGGAAGAGGGACAGAGAGTTAGAAACATCAATCAGCTGCCTCCTGCACACCTTCTACTGGGCATGTGCCTGCAACCAAGGTACATGCCCTTGACCAAAATCAAACCTGGGGCCGTTCAGTCCACAGGCTGATGCTCTATCCCCTGAGCAAAACAGGTTAGGGCACATATTCTCTTTCTTAATAGCTTTTGGCTTGAAATAATCCATATGTGAAAGAGGCATATTTTAGAGTGGCATTGACCAAAGAAAAGTCAAATGATGCTTTAGAGAAAAGGACTGACACTGTTGACGCTAGTGGACTCAGGGACTCTTTCCAAATCTGAGTAAAGTAACAAGTAGGGGGCTTTTCTTTTATATTTTCCTGGGATCTTTATCCCACAAATATGAATTACGCTTCCAGTTCTTTTTGGGGCCTTGTAAGAAGGCCCCTGGGTGTTGGGGATCTCCAGGTCTTATTTGAAGGTCTGACCTGGCACCAGTGTTAATAACCCTCCCTCTGGGACAGTGCACTGTTCACAGTTTTATGGCTTCTGTAACAGGTTTTGCAAGACCGGTCTCTGGGAAAGAGGTAGTGACATAATTATAGGTGATCAAGAATGTACACTGAGCTTGATGGCATGGATTCAGATCTCTAGCCTCCCAAATATCAGGTTACATTGGGATCAGCCCTTTTTAGCCTTCTCAACATGTTCTGGTACCCATCACTGTCCAGGAAGAGCATGACCTCAGCCTCAGCAGTGAGACTGATCCTAGAGGAGTCACAGATGGAAAACTCACTCTCTGAGAAAGCAAGTTCCTTTAAAGGCAGAGCTGAGCAGTACACTTCCCTGCCTCTCACAGCCCCTCAGTTGCTGGGAAACATACCTTTCTCACAAGGCTTTTCTCTCTTCTTTCTAAAGCCCTGCCCATCCATAAGGAAATAAATTAGTCATAATTTGAAGCAAAGTTAGCTACCTTCTTCTTCAAAGTCCAGATAGTAAATAGTTTAGACTTTTTCTGACATACTATACGGACTTTGTTACACATTCTTTGGAAAAAAAAAAGTAAGAATCATCCTTAGCTCTTACAAGCTATACAAAAACAGATCAGTCCAGATTTTGCCCAGGGGATTTTGTTTGCCAATCTCTGATTTAAAAGGTTACTGATCTCAGGGTACACTATGATATAATAGAGTCCAAAGTTGTCAGGTAAAGGAATTAAACTCTCATAGTGGAACTTTGGAAATGAGTAATTATCAGGAGAGTAAGGAGACATCATTATTAAAGAATATTGTAAATGCAAAAGATACACGAATAAAGCGCTGGTCTAATCTAGTCTTTGTTCTTTTTTTTTTTTTGTGTGTGTGTGTGTGTTAGAGTTGAGTACACAAGAGACATATATGAATGCAGTTAATACTTGATTAGCTTGGTTTACCGAATGTTTAGCTTTCATGAAAAAAGCAATTTTATTTTTTATTTTAGAAATTTGAGATTTGGATTATGAAAACATTAGGGTTACCTATACCTGTTTGTATCTTAGAATTATCTAGATGATCATAAGGATTCTTTGATAAACACTTACCTTGTTTTCCAAAATCAAGATGGTTAAGGGAACATATTCCATCTTCCAGCACGAGTCTTGAATGCAATCCTTCAGTTGCTTTTCTGACTCTACTGGGGGCTGTAAGTGGTTTTCTCTGTTTCCTTATAGCACCCTTAAGTCAATGGATAAAACTTATGTTTGTCCTGGATGAATCCTATTAGCTGTATGATGCTGGCCAGTTTCCTTACATTTTTGAGAATCAACTGCCTCTTCTGAAAATGGGTATAGAGTTACCTATCTCATTTTGTTGTGTGGAGGCTTAAAAACAGTAATTTATGAAAAGTTCTGCCACTGTTGTCTGGCCATTAGGGTATGTCTATTACAGGAGCTCTGTTATAATTACATGTCCATTCCTTTGAAGACATTTTCTTAATATGTTTTCTCTGGTCTAGGATATATATTTCCATCTTTGTATCGCCAAGATCTATCTCATAGCAGGCCTTAGTCAAGGTTCATTAAACAAAACAAAACCATCACAAAGGCCCACATCCATTAATAAAGTTCCTAATAGCTTTAATGATACATTATCTCAATCCATACTTAAGGAAGCAAGACTGCAGACTAGCTTATATCAGAATTCTTCTCAAAAACTTAGTTGCTATACTTAAATCAAGAATAAGAAGGAAAGTTGCAGATAACTACGAGGCACCTGAAATTGGGTCACCACTTGAAGAATGCTTTATTATTGGTGGATTAAAGATGAAGCAGTCTCCTAATTGCAGCTTTAACTTTCATATGTCAGTGTCAGCACTATTTAAGAATAAACTTCTAAAATGATAATACTTTGATTTAGTGTTAGACTTTACCACTCAGTGCACTTTGCCACCTATTATTTTCTTTTATCCTGACAAGGAACCCAAGAGGGAAGGCAATTTTACAGATGAGCAAATAGCCGCACAGCAGGTTAAGTGAGACAGAAGGTCACAGAGTGATTTGAATAGCAGAACTGGGCTGCCAGACAGGCTTCAGCCTCTCAGTCCTGCATTCCCTTCTTGTGACCAGGATGCACCTTTTTCATGCTCACAGGACAGGGCTCCTTTAGAAACTAATGCCAGCACTGTGCTATTCAAGGTCCATTTGGCATTCAATAAATACCTAGGGAAAGTAAGAAGGAGGAAAGGAAGGCAGGCAGGGAAGAAGGTGGTAAAGAGGGAGGAAACAGAGGAATGAGGAAGGGGAAAGAAACTAGACTGGAAGAAAATTTTCAGTGTAGTAAACTTTTATGTCTGAAGAATTACAGTAAGAGAGCTATGCAGACCTTTTTGTCAGAATTACATCAGTGGCCTTCAGAACATCATAGTTAACTCTAGGATAGATCAGTGTTAGGATTGTTGAGCTATAAATGCTGGATAATTTTCTATGAAGCCATTTACCAACCTTACTAACCAGTTATGGACACACAAAGCTCATTGATTCATTTTGGGGTTTAAAGACCAAAGTGACAATTTTTTATTAAAGGGTTCCTATTCCCATATACAATAAGATCACTGAGGATCTTTTACCTTTACATAAATGGTGTTTTATAGTGTACAAAGTATCTCTACTGGAAGATCTTGGTTTCTTTTCATTGTGAGAAGCAGAGTTTGCCTCCCCAAAAGATGTCTTTATGATAATATTTTAAGCTAGTTATTTATAAAGAAAGGAAAACTCTGAAAACCACTTTGATCTTCCCCTCAGTTGCCAAAAAAAAAATTATATAGGGACCTGCTCCCAAACCACAACCATCCTCCTTAGCTCAGAATAGCATATAAGACACAACTTCCCAATGTGTCCTGATTATTACAGCACCACTCTCACATGTTAGATACATATTAAACATGTTTAATCTGCCTCACATTAACTTTATTGTGAGCCCAACTAGAAGAATTTAGAAGGGTGAGAGAAAAATTACATTTTGTACCCCTACATGTGTAATCTTGAGAAGGTGATTAAAACTGAAATGTCAACTCTATTTCCAAAAATGAGCGAAAGAGAATTACGCACATACACACAGACATACTTTTCCATGCAATTCAGAGAACATAGGAGTTCCCACCCATCTTTTAGCAGGATTTCATGGGAAACAGTTAAAAACCTATCATTATAAATTATATCACTTCAAATAGACAACAGCTTTGTGAGTTATGTAAGCAGGTATTATTTATCCCTCTTTACACATGAACAGATTAAATAACTCAGAAATATAAGTGATTTATCTAAGTTAACAGGCAGAACTTTTACTAGCTCCCCTAAATCCTGACCTAGACCTTTTGAAGCATAGTAACCTCCATCTTGGGTAAAAAGTGCTTTTAAACTTTAACACTGCTGGCAGTGGAATAGACAAACCTGTCCCAAGCCTTGTCCCAGAGCAGATAGAGAGAACAACTGAGGTTTGGACTGCGAATCTTTGTTGGCGAGTTAAGGGACAGCTATACTCCAGGAGAAGGTAGGAGACTGCTGGACAGGGCAGCCCTGACTGGTCAGCCCCCACTGCTGCTGGATTTTTCTCCTGGAGCCACCAGCTTGGACACGGTGACCATGCCACCTTGAAGGGGAAAGTGGATGTTATCAGTAGCCTGAAAATCTACAACTACAGCACCCACTGTACAGCTGCAAATGCAGAACACCAGTTCACAATAGGTGCAAACACCCGGATTCATAGGAGCTCTACACTCCACACAGAAAGGTCAGATTCCTCCTGGGATAATGTGAGGTCTCTGGTCCCACAGGAGAGAGAAATATGAAAACTGTAGGAGCTAGAGGACCAGGGGAAGTCTGCATCTAGAGAAATCTGTGGCTGTGGGCCTGGCCTGATCCGTGAATGTGGAAGGGGTTCCTCAGAGCTCCTAACAGAGAGGATCTCTAGAAAACAACCCATTTTTATCTGATGCAGAAGGAGGGTCTGGGAGTTATTAAAGTGTGCCAGCTGCTTGGACAATAGCGGGGAAGGGGGGATGCACAGATTTGCGCTTTTTCCTCTTCAGATCCTTGCTTTTTTATTTTTCCAGCTTTCTTTTATTTAATAAATCTTTATTGTTCAGATTATTACAATTGTTCCTCTTTTTACCCCCATATATCCCCTCCACCTGGCTCCCACCCCACCCTCTGCCCTTACTCCCCCCCCATTGTCCTCATCCATAGGTGTATGATTTTTGTCCAGTCTCTCCTTGCACCCCTCCTCACCTCTTTCCCCCTGAGAATTATCAGACCACTCTCTTTCTATGCCCTTAGTTATATTGAATCCACCAGTTTATTCTGTTCATCAGATTTTCAATTCACTTGGTTTTTAAATTCACTTTTTGATAGATATGTATTTGTTGTTCATAATTTTACCTTTACTGTTTTCTTCTTCCTTTTCTTAAGGAGTACCTTTCAATATTGGTTTAGTGTTGATGAACTCCTTTAGCTTTTTCTTATCTAGGAAGCTCTTTATCCGCCCTTCAATTCTGAATGATAGCTTTGCTGGATAGAGTATTCTTGGTTGTAGGTTCTTGCTATTCATCACATTGAATAGTTCTTGTCGCTCCCATCTGGCCTGCATAGTTTCTATTGAGAAATCAGCTGACAGTCATATGGGTGCTTCCTTGTAGGTAATTACTGTTTTCCTTTTGCTGCCTTTAATATTCTCTCTTTGTCTTTTGCTCTTGGTATTTTAATGATGATGTGTCTTGGTGTGGTCCCCTTTGGATTCCTTTTGTTTAGTGTTCTGTGTGCTTCCTGGACTTGTAAGTCTATTTATTTCACCAGGTGAAGGAGGTTTTCAGTCCCTATTTCTTCAAATAGGTTTTCAATATCTTGCTCCCTCTCTTCTCCTGGCACCCCTATAATTCTGATGTTAGTATGCTTGAAGTTTTCCCAGAGGCTCCTTATATTATCTTCACATTTATTTTATTCTTTTTGCTTTTTGTTTTTCCAGTGGAGTATTTTTTGCTTCTTTGTATTTCAAATCTTTGACTTGATTCTTGTGTTGCTCTACTCTGCTGTTAGGTCTCTGTATAATATTTTTTATTTCAGTCAGTGTATGTTTCATTTCTAGTTGGTTCTTTTTCATCTCTTCTTGGGTCTCACTAAATTTATCTATTTTTTTCTAGGAAATTCTTTAAAAATCTCATAACCTTGGTTTTGAACACTATATCCAGTCATTTGTTTTCCTCCATTTCTTTCTGTTCTTTTGTCTCCACATATTTTGCTGCTTCCCTGAGTTGGTAGAGTAGCTTTGTGTGTTAAATGTCCTATGTGGTCTAGTAGCTCTGCCTCCCCAGTTACCTGTGATCCACCTCTTTGTGAACTGTGTGTACTGCCTTGTTGTAGTTAATTCTTGATTATTGTTGGTATCACTGGGGGGAATTAATCTTCAAGCTATTTGGTTGTGAGGATTAGCTGTGTCTGTGCATGCATGCTTGCCTCCAGGCCTCTGCCTTTCACCTACATAAGCTTCCGGACCTCTGCCTTTCTGGTTCCCCTGAGTTTAGGGGCACTCTAAGGACCTGTATGAGTCTGGGTTCCCAGGGTCTCACCTAAAACTGAGGTTTAGTGCAGTTGGATCTGGATTTCAGTGCTGCTGTGAGGTTCTGTTTTCCTACTGCTGGAGAAAGCCAGTGGCACAATCAGCAGTCAGCGCTCTGTATGAGCATTTTTGCACACACTTTCGTGCCCCCCACCCCAGAACCCTTTCTTTCGTGGCTCCCCTAAGTTTCCATGAATTCCTTCCTTTTCACAACAGTCCAAACTTCCCCGTATGAGTCTCGCCTGGAGCTGGCGTTCAGTGCAGTAAGGATTTTCTGTCTCCCTCCCACTAGAGGAAGCCAGCCAGACCCTCCTCCACCTGTCCACTCCATGAGCATGTCTCTGTACCTCAGCTTTTTACAGCTTCTCTGAGTCTTTGTGAGTCCCACTCTTTACTTCTAGTTGTAGAATTTTCACTCAGTCAGCTTTCCTGTGGTTCTGGATGGTGTCCATTCTGTCTTTTAGTTGTAATTTTGAAATTGTTGTGTGAGTCAGCAGCTTAGGTGTTCACCTATGCCACCATCTTGGTTTCTCCCCCAGATCCTTGCTTCTGATTGCTAAGCCCAATACATAGGATCATCCAGTTGGAGACACCCTGGGAACCTGCAGAAGAAAATTGTTTATTTTTCTGGAGCCTGGGGATTGGAGCAGGGTGTGACCATCAGAGAACCAGCTCTAGGGCAGCCCACTACCACAAACCAGTATTGACTGTCACAGGGAAAGCAGGATCGAAGCACAGGCTAGAGCGGACCTATAGTCTTGGAGGTCAATCCAGAAACACTGCCACCCCAGGGCTGACTCACATATTGATTCTTGTGTAATCACAAATAAACAAATAAAGAAATGAAGACACACTGCCTGCTTAAAAACCAGGACTGACTTATAAAAATAAGCACCAGTGGAATGCAGGGAACTGCAATATTGTCCTGAGTGGGAAACAGGCATGCCAAAAAGAACAATAGAGGAAGTGAATACCTTCACTACTGCACATTCTATTTTTTAACTTTTAATTTTTTAAATTTTTTTATTTATATCGTTCAATTAAGAAACAATTTTTTTTTCATTTTTTTTCACTTGATTTTACATGTTTAATTATTGCATTTTTATTTTCAATCAGTATTATCGCTACTACTATTTTACCTTTTTGGAAAAAATGTCATTTTATTTTTGCTTTATTTTACATTGGGATTAGAGTTTTACATTCTATTTTCATCTTTCTTTAGCATCATTTAACTCTACCTCAACTCTACCTTTATGCCATCATTCTCTTCCTAAATTTCCCCCCTTTGTTGTCCTGTTTCTATTACCCTTTTTCTACTTTAGATTTTCCATATTTTTTTTGTTTACCCCCTGTTAAAATTTCATCCTACTTATATATCTTTTTCCCAGTCCCCTGTTCATAGTCCATACACACCTCTTTCTTCTTTGTCTTCACTATCCAAAAAATTGTTTTTCTCTTGGTCCTTTTGTGGTTGTTTGCTTGACTGTTCATTATATAATTTTTTATACTTTTTTGACAGATTATTTTGCTTATTCTTTTTGTTTTGTTTTGTTTATTTGTTTGCTTCATTTTTTTTTACTTCTGTTTTCCCCCACCTCACTTTATATTAGTAGTTGTTTTTAGTTTGTATTAATTTCCAGGTACTTGTTGCTGGCATTTATTGGAATTAGTGGCTCTTCTATTGGACTTTTCTCCCCATATTTTTAATTTGTTCCCATTCTTATTCTTATTATCTTTCTTTTCTTTTTTACTTTTACTTTCTTTTTTCTTTTGTTTTATCCCTTATCCTAATTTCATTTTGAAACTCCTTTCTTTTCTTTCCCATTTTTTCTCTCTTCTTCTTTCTCTGATAATTTTTCTCCCTCTGATGGTCTTCTTTATTTGTGGTTATTAATATCATGAATACCTTTTTGTTCAGTGCCTTGTGCATTGTGCCTAATTGTGTTGTATTTTGTGCCTTTAAATCAACAAAGGAGAGAGAGATTTACATAACCAGACACCAGGAGAAGCGAGAACATGGGGAGAAAATACAGCCCACATATGAAAGAATAACAGGCATCACCATAACCGGAAGTAAATAAAATGCAGGCAAGCAACCTGCCAGAAAAAGAATTCAGAGAAATAGTCATAGGTGGCTGAAAAAAATGGAAGACAAATTTGACAATATGAGTAAGAACCAAGAGGGAATGAAGAAGAACCAAAAAGAAATGAAAAAAGACATTGCTGTTCTAAATAACTCAATAGAAAGAATCAAATGTAGACTAGAAGAAGCTGAAGAATACAACAGTAAGTAAGAAGAAAAGGTAGGAAAAAAATACTTAAGTAGAGCAGCTTCTAGGAAAAAAAAATTATAAAGCATGAGGAGAACATGAAGGAACATTGGGACAACATGAAACAAAACAATATCTGCATAATAGGTGTTCCAGAAAAAGATGAAACTGAGCAAAGAATAGAAAACCTATTTGAAGAAATAATGACAGAAAACTTCCCTGATATAGGGAAGAAAAAACCCACACAAATCCAAGAAGCTCGCAGTCACAAATAAAATGAATTCCAAAAGAACAACACCAAAGCACATTATAATTAAATTGGCAAACACCAATGACAAAATAAGAATCTTAAAAGCAGCCAGAGAGAGACAGAAAGTTACCTACAAAGGAACTCCCATCAGACTAGCAACTTATTTTTCAACAAAAACTCATAAGGCCAGAAAGGAATGTAATGAAATATACAAAGTCATGCAAAGGAAGGGTCTGAATCCAAGAACACTGTCCCAGCAAGGTTATCAATAAAAATTGAAGGTGAAATCAGGAGCTTCATAGACAAAAAAGGACTAAAGGAGTTTATTACCACCAAACCAGCAATGCAAGTAATGCTAAAGTGTCTGCTGTAAAAAAAAAGAAAGAAGAAGCAAAGAAAGAACACAGGGGTAAAGAATAAAAATGGCAACAAATAAGTATCTATCAAAATAATTTTAAATGCAAATGGATTAAATGTTCCAATCAAAAGATATAGGGTAACTGAGTGGATAAGAAAACATGACCCATATATCTGCTGTCTACAAGAAACTGATCTCAGAAAAAAAGATACACACAGATTGAGGGTGAAGGGATGGAAAATGGTTTTTCAGGCAAATAGATATGAAATCAAAGCTGGGTAGCAATACATATATCTAACAAATTATATCTCAAAGTAAAGGACATAAGAAGAGATAAGGAAGGCCACTTCATAATACTAGAGGGAGCAATCAACAAGAAGAAATAACTCTGGTAAACTTATACATACTCAATACAGAA